>PVIJ01024659.1:0-11925 GCA_004024925.1 Scalopus aquaticus
CTGAATAGTATTCCATTGTGTATATGTACCACATCTTCTGGATCCAATCATCTATTTTTGGACATCTGGGTTGCTTCCATACCTTTGCTATTGTGAACAGTGCTGCAATGAACATACGGGTGCATGTATCCTTTTGGATTAGTGTTTTTGTATCCTTTGGGTAAATTCCCAAAAGTGGGATTGCTGGGCCGTATGGAAGCTCCATGTTTTTGCTTCATATATTTTAACAACATGGAAAATAACAATTCCGGGCTTGGAAAATTGGCAGATGCATTCATAACATTTTCTTTGGCAAATCATCATGTTATATCAATTTATAATTTCATGTTTGTTAATATTAAAAAGAGACAGAGTCCTGATTAGCCCTACTGATATATCAGCTATGGACTTTACTGTCAAAAGTGGCATTATTAAACCATGTACTTGATTAGTTGTCATGAGTTTCAAAGGTTAATATTGAAGGTGAAAATCTCTAACCAGAAAAAGTTTCTCAGAGGTCCTTGAACTGTGCCAGAGACCTGCTGACCCTCAGATACTTTATATCTCTCTGTTATTATATCTTCAAATAAATCCATATTGATGCAGGAAAACTAACTTCTATATGTCAGTGAGAATTTCATTACTTTCACCATTCAACTTCATAACAATCTTAAGATCACATCTAACTTCAGGTCCAATTATTTTATAGAAAGATAGTGATCTATTATTCAATTCTCCCACCATCAAAATACACAGAAATTGACTGACTCATTGGAGGAGAGATTTGGGTTAGATAAGAAAAAAGAGTTTCCTTATATATAGGAAGATATTCAATTGGATGACATTTTAGAATTATTTCCTGTGAAACCTATTAGAAATAATACATGCATAAAATTTGAGAAGATACTGAATTTTACGAGGACCCTGAATTTATCAGTTTTATTGTTTTATGATGTATAGTAAACTATGAATTAATTTATCAGCTTGTTAGTTACTTTCTTTCCTATTTTTTCATTCTCTCTGTCACACATTGCCTTCTGTCTTTCATTACTTACAAATACTTCTTCTTTATGTCAATGATTTCATTTTGCATAGTAGGAAACTATAATGTGTTGAATACAGTCATATTGCATATTTTCTGAGAAAGTATTGAAATTCCAATTTTAAAATGAATATGTTTAGACAATCATGTACCAGATAAACAGTAATTCCAGATGGCTTAATCAAATTTAATAGCACTTTATTTTAAAGTCAGATTGCCCTGTGTATCCCACACTGAAAATCTGTTGCTAGATACCATGGTTTAATATATCAAACATTACAAATATCACTAATTGACAACCTAAGTGTGCATGATAATTGACAAGATTATAGGAATAATATTTTAGGCAATATATGTGCTTAATTCTACATTTAGTCTACTTTAAATGTTACTTAAGTCAAATATAATTTTGAAATAACTTATAGTGTGTTATTAATGCAAATAAATGTATCCTAAATGTTCTACATATGTCTATATCTATATTTAAGTAGATGTTGGATCCACTTTTTTTTTTAAGATATATTTATTTTTGCATACAAGCTGGGGTGCCGGTCAGAGGTGTGGGGCGGTGAGAAGGTTCACCAGAGACAGAGTGGGGAGCAGAACAGGCAGATCCACTGAAACACACTGCTGAGGGGAGCAGCAGGCAAGACAGGAGAGGTCTGCCGCGCCATGTGGCAATCTCCCGGACAGGGCATCCAACTCAAACCGCAGCTGCCAACAGCTCCACAGCGCTGTGCTTAACCTGTTGCGCCACCAAGGAGGGCCAGGGGCACATTTGAAGTATGACACAATGTGCAATAGAAATATTGTTAACAAGATCGAAAGGCAATTAAAGATAAAATTAAGTATATTGCCTAAAATATCATTTTATATTCTCTATAGGAGTATATTATCATCTATAATCATATACACTTGAGACAAACAGATAGTTGGTTAATTGTGAACAAAGAGATGTTGAGGATATGCGGAGGAGAAATCTATTATATTAGGCAATTTGACATATTCTTTATATACCTATAACATGGTCAGTTACATAGGAACTCTAATACCTGCTATTTCTTTTTTTTAAGATTTATTTATTTATGCATACAAGTTGGGGTACAGGCCAGAGATGTGGGGTGGCGAGAGGGTTCACCAGAGACAGAGTAGGGAGCAGACCAGGCAGATGGATGGAAATACACTGCTGAGGGGAGCAGCGGGCGAGGCAGGAGAGGTCTGCCACGCCATGTGGGAATCTCCCTGGCTGGGTGTTGAACTCGTGTTGCTGCTGCTGACAGCTCCACAGCGCAGTGCTTAACCACTGTGCCACTGGGGAGGTCCCCTAATATCTGCTATGTCAAGATAATCACTGTGTTCTTATTTTTTTTTTGGGGGGGGGGCTCTATTTTTGCTTAAGGAATGAATTTTCCATAGTAAGATTTTCTGGCCTGTAGAATGTAATATGATTATATTTCTGCCATTTCTAGTTGTTTATTATGTGTTAGGCTGTGAGCTGAGTTCCTAGCATATTATTTGGCCCTCACTATAAGATACACACACATACACACACACATAATCATTCTAGTTTTCAAGTTGAGAATGCAAAGAGGACTCATAGTGGTTACACAACACAACAGATCTGTATGTTTTCGTGGCATATACTCTCATATACATATCATAAACACAGTCAACAGTAACACTCCCACCCAACCTTCCCAACCTCCCATCTCACTCTCTTCCCATCTCCTTCATTCCAAGTCTCTATAAGTTGCTGGAATTAGTTACTAAAGAAAGAAGTCTGGCATTTAATTTGCAAAATTGTGAAAGACTCTTAGCACCTACATAGTAGCAAAAAACAACTCATCCTAGTGCAGAGAAATTGTTTTCATAAAACAAATACACATTAAGCACCTCACTGCACTATACTATTGATAAGTATGACCTCTAAAATCAATTTATTTTCTATCACCATGACAATCTAAATCTCACCATAAAAAATTTAAATATCATAATAAACAATAGACACATATACATTGACTCAGAGCAGGAGAAATCTTAATTTATCTTCAATGAATGAAATAAATGCCATCTATTCCGCTAAGTTCACCTGGAAGTGACACTCTCTAATATACTGTTTGGACCTCTGCTAGGACATTAATTGATGTCTGAATTGAATTAAATTTAACTATACTAAAGTAAAGACATAGTTTGTCAAACATAATTGTAACACTAAAAATTACATAGAACAGCTTTCCTTGGCAGAATAGGACAATAATAACTGACCTACTCTATCATTATTATTCCTACAGATTATCTACTTAGATAATACAAGGGAAAGGTATGTGTCAGATATAAAATAAAAAAAGTCCAGCAAATATTTTTGCTTAACTTAATACATTTTTAAAATTGTACAGCTATACCCCACACTTAAAGCGTTAGAATATATGTTTATCTAAAACATTATTATCTAACAAAATCAAACATATAAACCACCAAGGTGTAAATATAAAAATTCCATCTGTGATTACCTGAAGAAAGTTTTGAAAAATATAGATAAGACATAAATTAATCAAATGATAACCACATTCAAGGGTAGAAAGAATTAATATGGTAAAGTCTTAATTTCTTCCCCTAAATAATTTGTGAAAGTAGTAAAATTTCAATCAACATTCTGAAAGTTTTTCATGGAACTTAAAATACTGATTCTAAAAGTGTACAGAAAAGCAGAAGAACAAGCATAACTAGTTGTGTTTTGAAGGACAAGCTTCTGATTTTGCCTAACTAGATAACTAGTCACGTGGTCAAAGTATAGTTGTGAGGAAATGTCTACCTGACATAGCAGTAGATAAACAATGCAACACAGTGAGCTTATAAACAGAACCACATGTTACATATCAATATAATAAAATGAAATAAAAAATAAGAATCTGGCCTCCCTGGTGGCACAGGGATTAAAGTCTCTGCGTTATCAAGCTATCATCAGACACTGAGGCATGAGTTTTTTCCCCTGGCCAGGGAGCTGACCTACATGGCTCAGCGGATCTCTCCTGTCTTGCCCACTGCTCCCCTCAGCAGTGTATTTCAGTAAATCTGCCTGTTCTGCTCCCCACTCTGTCTCTGGTGAATCCACTCAACCCTACCCCCACCCCCACCCTGCACCTCTGGCCTAGACCCCAGCTCTTTTATGCATAAATAAATAAAATAAATCTTAAAAGAATAAAAATCTTAAAAAATGGTGGTATTTCCATAAAGTAATATCCTTAGATAAACATAAATTTGATATTTTAATAACCTACCTCTTGTCATGGCCACTGTTTAAGTATACAGATATTTTCCACAAAGGTAAGAGAGTGACTTACAATATAAGAAAGTGACTTGCTAACAAAATCTTTGCCACACTAATTTCAAGATCTAAAATCATGAAATGTGTCTGAGATTTTTGCCTGAGACAACCTCTGTGAGGTTAAACCTGAGGAATTTCATCACATTAAATAAGACACACATTCCACGTTTAGCAAAACAAGCTTTAGAAAAACCCATTGCATTAAGCCTAATAGCATGCATTGAGTTATACCTAAGATTACACAAGACTCACATTGTAAATGTATGACCAAAAAGCACAGTCTTTGTACATAGTATGTGGAATGACACAGAATATCATAGACAGATTTCTGTAACAGAGAAAAAAACAGCTTGGTTTGAAGAATATATTAATACATGGGTGGTATCAATGGAATTTTCCTCTACATTTTAGTGAGCTATAAACACTACTATTCTTTGGTCAAATCCTAGAAAACAGGAAGGATTTTAATAAATGAAAGTGTAGAAAACATATTATTTCAAATAGAGGTAATTATAAGAAAATCTATCCGGATAGAAAAACATGAGACATGTTTATTTTCACAAAGGCTATAAATAGTGAGTGGATTCTGTGAATGGAAAGTGGTTTGGATCACATTTCGAAACACTCTAGAGAGCTTTTTTTTTTCCTTAATTGGATCAGGAGATTTCGATCAGAGATGTGTTTTAGTGAGATCAATCTGTAAGTGGAACTCTAGAGGACGAATTAGAGCAGAAAAAAAATAACTGGTGTTGGCAAGCCAATTATCAAACCTTTACAAGAGTTAAAGTGAGAGGTACAGAAAAGTTGATTTAGGAGGGTGACAGTGGGCAAGGAAAAAAAGAAAGGAAGGGCATACTGGGAACCAAATGATTTAGCAACTGACTGGAAAATAAGGTGTTAGAAGAGAGAGGGGTGCGTGTGTGTGTGTGTGTGTGTGTGTGTGTGTGTGTGTGTGTGTGTCTGTCTTAAGGTATGGTTTCATTCTTAACTGAAATGTTAAATAATGATTTTTATGTCTAGGTCATAATTATGGCAGTCATTTTGATATACTGGTATTCGAATGCCAGTGTGATCTTTTAGGTAAAAATATTAACAAATTGAACATTTGTGAATTCCCTGATCTAAATATGACCAACACATGTAAGACAAAATGTGGTCAAAGCAAGAGTTTGACAATCCAGGTTAAATAAAGCATATCATTCACATGAGGTACCCAGTTCCCACAACATACTCACTTTTCTAATTTGCCAGCTTGAGGTTTTATTTGCCTTTTTTTCATCTACAGCTTCTCTTGGACAACTGAAAATATTGATGGATTTTGAACATCAGCAATTTCTGTATTTGCTGCTTTAAATGTAGCCTCGAGGGCCTCCCTGGTGGCACAAGGGGTTAAGTCTCAGCCTATGAAGCTATCCGCAGCCACTGCAGCATAAGTTTGATCCCTAGCCAGGGAGATTCCCACATGGCTCAGCAGATCTCTCCTGTCTTGCCCGCTGCTCCCCTCAGCAGTGTACTTCAGTAGATCTGCCTGTTCTGCTCCCCACTCTGTCTCTGGTGAATCCTCTCACACACACTGCCCACACCACAGGCCTACACCCCAGTTCTTATACGCATAAATAAATAAATGAATCTTTTAAAAAAACACTGAATGAGGGCCTCCCTGGTGGCACAAGGATTTAAGTCTCAGCACTATGAAGTTATCAGAAGCTACTGCAGCATGACTTCGATCCCCGCCCAGGGAGCTGACCCACATGGAGCAGCAGACCTCTCCTGCCTCTCCCGCTGCTCCCCTCAGCAGTGTATTTCAGTTAGTCCGCCTGTTCTGCTCCACACTCTGTCTCTGGCGAATCTTCTCAGCTCCCATTTCACCCTGCCCCCACACTCCTTGCTTATATCCCAGCTCTTTGCTTATATCCTAGCTCTTTTATGCATAAATAAATGTCTTAAAAAATATTGAATAGGGTACAGCACAGGAGACCAAAGGAGTAGGTAATTCTAAAATGTTAATATACTTGAAATTTTTCTCTCAAAGAGGGAGGCATTTTCCCTGGTATCAGCAGGCAGCCATGTCAATCTCATGTCCTATGTCCTGGTGTTTGTATCCTGCGAGGGTAACATGACAAATATATGGGAAATCTTAGGTGACCAAAATTTAATTGATCACTTTTGGAAATTTGTCTGTTAAAAAAAATTCATCTAAGGGCCTCCCTGGTGGCGCAGCGCTTAAGCGCTGCGCTGTGGAGCTGTCGGCAGCGGCGATGCGAGTTTGACACCCAGCCAGGGAGAATCCCACATGGTGCGGCAGACCTCTCCTGCCTCGCCCGCTGCTCCCCTCAGCAGTGTATTTCTGATCTGCCTGTTCTGCTTCCCGCTCTGTCTCTGGTGAACCCTCTCGCCGCCCCACACCTCTGGCCTGTACCCCAGCTTGCATGTATAAATAAATATTAAAAAAAATAAATTCATCTAAGAAAGTGTGAACTGTTTGGAGAAAAGACACTAGTACTTTGAAAATATTCAGAATTCATTACTAGTGCACATAAGTAAAGTATGCAGTTCCTGAATAAAAACATTTCACAAACATGTTATGTCTTTTACATGTTAGGCTTTATCCTCCCCACAAATAAAAACGTTCATTATAACAAGAATACTACAATAGAAATGGAGTAAGGTGTAGCTTGTCAGTTAAATGCTCATTTTACTAACCTGCCCTGGTTAAAAATGGTCTCAATGAATTATACTAAAATTTGTTCAGGACTCAAACAATTTTAATCTTTCCCAGAAAATGTATTGTTGAATAAACTATACAATGAAAACTTCATGAATTGCATAAAACTCATTTTCCAGGTAATTCATAATTTGAAATTTGTTCTGAATAGTCTTTTTTTCATTTTTATTGTGTTCCTAGGAGAGGAAATAAAGACAGTGATACCTTTATAAAGGACGATTAAAGCAGTGTTGCAATCAGATTATTAAATTCTGGGATCTGACTGAAATACATTGAAAGCTGCCTTTATTGCTTATTAGCTACGTTACTTTGAGATTTGGCTTCCTTATCACTAAAATGTATGATAATAATTATATCTTATTCATAAGGATGTTTCCAAGATCTGATAAAATAATGAAAGTTCTTATCCCAATAACTAGTTCCAAGGCTAAATCATTGCTAATGACTGATACAGTTTTCATTTATATTATTGATGATAACAATCACCTAAAAGCAATTTTTAATTCGTTCTTTTTTTGTATGAGTCAATTTACCTTATTAGAATGTGTAATTGCTAATTGATAGATAATATCCCTTTTCTTACTATGTGACAACCTAATATCTGGAGAAAGTTATCTACTACTGCCTGTTTCCTTGTCACCTCACCCTAGGCTGAGGAGTATAATATAAGATAAGGTAAGGGTTTTTTTTTAAGAATTTTTTTAAGATTTATTTATTTATGCATACAAGCTGGGGTACAGGCCAGAGGCGTGGGGTGGCGAGAGGGTTCACCAGAGACAGAGTGGGGAACAGAACAGGCAGATCGATGGAAACACACTGCTGGGGGGAGCAGAGGGCGAGGCAGGAGAGGTCTGCTGTGCCATGTGGGAATCTCCCCGGCCGGGTGTCGAACTCGTGTTGCCGCTGCCAACAGCTCCACAGCGCAGTGCTTAACCACTGTGCCACCAAGGAGGCCCGATAATGTAAGATTTTTATACACAATAGAGAAATGTGTGTTTTCATATCTCCCTGACTCTGTGAGAAGAGCTGGAGGATACTATGATAGGGGAACTGTGAAGAAAATGACTTTTTATTTACATGGCTCTTTCAGAGAACCACTTTTGCTACCAGTCTGGTTTAAGTCATTTCACCCCCAATTCAACTTCTCTCATTTGCTTGCTCTCCATGTTTTGTATGAGAACCTTGCATCTGATGTTTCCGACAGAGCATTTTCACCACAAATAGTGTTCTTGTGTATTCATTCCACAGCCTCATGTATTTACGACTGTTTTTCTATCCCCAGTCTCTGACCAAGAGAACAAACCTCTGATGAATGTCAAGTAACTCAGAGGTCTGAATACCAAGTTGGTGGGAGTGACACGAACGAGGTGAATTATTGAACATAAATGGATCATGTCAGTAAAGAATTGTGACTGGAATGTGTAAGAGTTTACAATGCTTTTCCTTTTAAGCAATTGGAAATAGAGAAAATACAGATACTGTGATTAAATTATAATTTTAAAGTGGAATAATAAACCATTACAAACCAAACAAAATCAGCACCTCACTAGTATACTCAATAATAAAACTGTGGTGTGTCAGATGAACTATACATTTGTTTTTATCTACTTACATCAACATTATATAAACATTTAAATATTGATGGTATAACAAACAGGTATTTTATTCTCCCAAGTGAAAAATATGTCATTCACATAATCAAATGTAATACATATTTATGTAAATGAAATTACTATACTATTCCTGAAAAAAATGTTTAAGCTCTTGTTATATATGAATGATAAACTTACAAAAATAATTAATTTTCAAAAAAATTATGCTATACATTTAATTCCTAAACATATATTTATTCATCTGCTCCTAACTGATTAAGATCAGTATGTCTGCATTCATTCATTTGATAGGGCACAAATAATTAGGTGTATATATATATGCTATTTTTAAAGTTCTTTTAGTGATTATCTCATTTTAGACAAAGCAATAAGAGCTAACTGTTAATCTGTTTCTGGAGAATTTCCTAAACAAATCATTTCTCATTTATTACTGAAAGATTTAGTAAGAGAAAAAAAATACTTAAACGTTTTTAAGTTTGAAGAAATAATCTGTACATTTCTTTTGTAAATTCATTAGCTTCTATTCACTTAGTTGCCCAAAGAAAGGAAAACAAATTGAATAGTTGTGTATTAATCCTAGAAGCAATTCCTAGAAATACAAAACAATGAGTTGTCAGTCCATTCTTCTGAGAAACAGTCTTGGACACTGAGCTCACTGTGCTTTTTACCCAGCCTCCCTGGACAAGAGTGGGAGGAGGCAGACAATAAGCATTCAGAGGCATCCTCACAAAATAGAGTTGCGAGGGTTGTCTGATAGTTTTGTTCTGTTTTGAAATACCTGGAATTCACTCTTTGACTACACTTCTGAATATGATGAAGAGTCTTCAAGGACTTAATAAAGGCAAAAAATTATATAGGGAACTATTAACAGCCACACTGATTATTAAGCACATTCATCTCTACCAGGAAAGTAATCTACGCAAGGGAAAGATCAAGAGAAAGGAAGGAGAGGGAGCAACACTTACGTAGCCCTTTCTTCTCTGCCAGTTATAATACGGGAGTCCTATTACCAGAAACTTCACCCGTTACTTCTCCCCGCCCCACCCAAAATACACTTTTTTAAAGGGTATGCTTCTCATGTTCAACATGATTTGGATAATGTAGTTTTCTAGTTAACTTAAAAGATTATTCAATGGTAAAGCATTCTATAAATGACATGTAATGTTAAAGAAGTCATACTCTATTTTAAGAATAGTACAAAGACAATTTTATTGAGATCATTTTTTTTTCCCTGGGTCAACTAAAAAATTAGAAACTTAAAAGGTTTACATGTAGCCATCTCATTGCCCATGGTTTCCCTTCACATGGTTTCAGTCCTTTGTGGTAAATCACTCTATAGATCAGGGAATATCATATAGAAGATACTGAGAGAGGAGAGACTGTATTTATGTAACTTTTATCAGAGAACATTGTTATTATTGTTCTTTTTCTTTATTATAGTTGCTAATGTACATTTCTATGATTAATTTACAAATTGAGCCTAGTTTGTAAATTAATCATAGAAATGTATGTTTAGGAAAAAATATATATAGGGTTTGATTCTATCTGCAAATTCAGGCATCCATTATGGGTCCTAGGAAATACCCTCTAGGAAATACATCCAATATGGATCCTAAGATGAGGGGATATTACTGTCTTCTATGAAATTACTTTTATCACTTATTTCACTATAGAAGATCACTACACCAGATCTTATATTTCAAAGTAACTCTATCCAACAGAAGTGTTTGCACTGATGGAAGTATTGCAAATCGGTGTCGTCCCATATGATGGTAAGTAGAGCTGAAACATGGCTTGTGTGACAGAAAACTGAATTTTATCTTTTTAATTTATTTTCCCCAATTAACAAATGTTCAAAACTTTATAAATGTCCTCATTTTTGGTTTGTAACTAGAAACCTCTAACAGCATATTTTAATCTCCAAAGGATATTTAAGAAGAGATTAAAAAGAAACTGCAGTAATACCAAAAATTAGGACTGCCAATAAAAATGATGCTGGCATTGGGCATTAGTAAAGGTAAAATAGGTAAATTAACAGATTTACATGGTATGAAATTAAGCAAGTCATCTTTCAAGATAAATTTTAACAGCCTGAAACTAGACCTTTCAACCTAGAAACATTGTCTCCCCTCTGCAAAGTTATAAATGCCGGGCCAAACAGAAGATAGTTCAGTCTTCATTTTACTTTATAATGACTGCTCTTTAAAAAAAAAAAAAAAAAAAAGATTTTTTTTTCTCTTTCTACGACTTATTTCGCCCCCAATCATTTTTTCCCCATATCTGCAACTACTAGGAAACCTACAGATAAGACATGATGATATGTTGATCTATAAATTATAGGTAGAGAAGCAAATGCAAGGTGAAAGGAATAAGTAGAAGTTAAAAAAGAGTACAAATAAATATTTATCATCTGCTGAAAGATCAAATAGTAAGATATTGAAGGAAAATGCTATTTCAACCTCAATTTATCAGAGCACTAAAATAACAAAGTTTGGATATTGGTCCTATTCCATTAACACATATATAAACTAGAGCACTAATAAAAATATTTAACTCTTATCAAATTAAAACTAGTGAAGCCAAGCATAATCTAATAATCTATTTAAAGTCTCTAGCAAAACACGGAGTTTGGAAAGATTTGCACTTATTTGGTATGCATAAATTCAAAGATAACAATGTGACAATAAATTGGAAAAGCATGTGAAATGTTTTTAGTTTCTACAAATTATCTACTACAAAAACAAAATGATAATTTTGGAAGATGAGTTGGCATCTTTAATATTATAAATAGAGGCAAAACTCTACAAGACATACATCTTAGCAAAATCTTGAAAGACACATCCCTCAAAGCGAAGGAAGTGAAAGACAAGATAAACAGATGGGATTACATCAAAATAAAAAGCTCTGTCAGCAAAAGAGACATTAACCAAAACTAACTGACACCCTACCAACTGGGAAAAGATCTTTGCTCACAATACATCTGATAAAGGACTGATAACAAAAATTTACAAGGAACTCACACAACTCAACAACAACAACAAAAAAAAAACCAATAACCCAATCAAAAAATGGGCAGAAGAGCTCAAAAGGCACTTCTCCAAAGAAGAAAAGCAAATGGCCAACAGATACATGAAAAAATGCTCAACATCACTTATAATCAAGGAAATGCAAATCAAAACCACTATGAGATACCACCTCACACCTGTGAGGATGGCACACATTAAAAATACAGGCAACAACA
>PVIJ01024660.1:0-11933 GCA_004024925.1 Scalopus aquaticus
CCTCCGTCACCGTCTCCGTCTCGTCGCTGCTGTCGCCGCCGGGTCCCCGCTCTCCAGCCCCGGCCCCTCCGCCACGGCGGGCGTCTCTGCCGGGGCCTCGGCTCGCCGTCCTCCGACCCCTCTGCGCCCCTTCTCCCCTCCGGGTCGCCTCCGCGGCTGGCCGCACCCTCGCCTCGGGCCCCCCGCCTGGGGTGTCGCTTATCGGCCCCTCGTCCCTGTCGCCCCCGCTGCTCCGGGCCTGCCCTCGCGACCCCGGCCCCGTGCTGGGGAGAGCCGGGACTCGGCTTTCGTGGGCCTCGCGCCCGCCCGGCGGTACCTGCGCGTCTCTCCATGGGCCCCCGCGCCTCAACAAGACGGTCGGGGCCACATCCTGGCCCCGCAGCCTCTGGCCCGAGGGGCGTCTCCGCCGCTGCCTCAGCCGGCGGGTCGCGTCGTTCCCGTCGCGCTCGCCTCGAGCTTTCCCGCCCTTTATCGTGCGCTCCTGCTTTTCAAAAAAAAAAAAAAAAATAGAGGCGGAAACGCATGCGCGCCCTGGCGACCCTTCCGCTCAGCAACTGGTGACGTCACGGAAGCTCTGCCCCTCTTTATTGGCTACCTTCAACCAGCACGTGTCAGCTGGAGTAGGTGGTCTGTTGTCACCAAGCAGCAGGGGGTGCTCTGCGCCTGAGCTCCTGGACCCTGCAAAATCTACAGAGACGCATGTCGTTATGGCAACTGTGCCCTATCTAATTGGATGCCAGCGCTACTTGATTGGATCCGCTAATCTGGTTGGATGCCCGTCGAGTCAATGCCTTTAGCTGGTTGGATGCCAGGGAATTTGGATCTTCTTAGCGTCTCTCGCCGGTGGCCGAGTTTCTCCACTGGTAATATGGAGCTGGAAAGTGACGAGCAGCCAGGGGGTGTCAGGGGGCTTGCACAGAGCATGGCAACCCAGCGGGACCGGACCGAACAGATGGGCTCTTAGGCGCAGCTTCCCTTTCTCCCGCCAGAGGGCGCCACATAGTTCTGGACTCCTGGAGGCCATGGTGACTGGTGACGTTGCTAGAGTATCTACTCTTGATTGGCTACTTCTCCATAATCTCACCTTTCTGAAGGAGCCTTGGAGGACCGAGCGGTAGTTTAGCCATTGTGTACCCAGGAGGAGTGAATGACCTTGGTCTCAAAATATTTAAGCGTACAAAGGGCACTAACCTTTGTGATCCCCTTTAATCTCTGTAAACACCCCAGGTGCGCCAATTATGACCAGAGTGGACACCTGCTGTTTGAGACTGCCGGTATCTGCCATTCGCGATTTAAAAAGTAATTGAATTTTTTAAAGCAGTTTGTTTCACAGAAAAAAAAAAAATTGAGCGAAAAGTGCTGAGTTCCCATATACCCTAATGGTGTATGGGAACAGCTTACCCTAATTATCCACACTGTAAGACGCCTCTCCATATTTCCCTATTACTAACACCTTGCACTTGGAGGACGATAGTGAATGATTCTGCTTACATGAGGGCTCTGGATTACTCAGTTCACAGAGTGCAGAAATGTGGTCGGCTGAGCGGGACAAGCGCCTTCTCCTTGGAAGGGTGTACAGCCTTCCCTTGGCAAGATTTCAGGAGATCACCTGCACGCCGGTGTGAATACCCTCAATGCACTTGAGAGGGTGCACACTTAGAAAGGGTGGGGATAGTCTATTTTATGGTATTCCACCAGCAATTAAACATTTTTTAAAGGATTTATTTATTTATGCATACAAGCTGGGGTGTAGTCCAGAGGTGTGGGGGGTGAGAGAATTCACCAGAGACAGAGTGGGGAGCAGAACAGGCAGATCCATTGAAATCCACTGCTGAGGGGAGCAGCAGGGAGACAGGAGAGGTCTGCTGCGCCATGTGGGAAGCTCCCTGGCCGGGATTGAACTCGTGCTGCAGTGGCTCTGGATAGCTTCCTAGTGCTGAGATTTAAGCCCTTGCACCACGAGGGAGGCCCCCAATTAAACGTCTTTAAAACATGAATTTTAAGTGTACGGGGCAATAGGTTTTGACAAATGGCTGTCGTGAGGGGCCATCTCTGCAATGAAGATACAGGACCCCCTTGATCCCAGACACTTCCTGGGTGCCTGTGTGTCCCATCCCCACCCACTCTCTCAGCCGCGGGCACCCCAATCTGCCCTCTGTATTCATAGATGTGTTCCTTCGTCTATAATTTCAACATAAGCGATGACAGTTTGTTCTCACTCACTCTTGCCTGGCTTTGTTCACAAGACTTGCTGGTTTTTTTGTTATTGCTCTTTTTGTTAGTTTAGTTTTGTTTTAATATATGGCATGCAGTTTCTGTGCCTCTTTTTTAAAAGATTTTTTTTATGCATAGAACTGGGGTGTAGGCCAGAGGTGTGGGGGGGTGAGAGGGTTCACCAGAGACAGAGTGGGGAGCATAACAGGTAGATCTACTGAAGCACACTGCTGAGGGGAGCAGCGGGTGAGACAGAAGAAGTCTGCTGCACCTTGTGGGTCAGCTCCCTGGCTGGGGATCGAACTCAGGCCACAGTGGCTGGCTATAGCTTCATATGGCTTCATAGCCATAGAGACTTAACCCCTGCACCACCAGGGAGGCCCCAAGACATGCTGTTTTTTAATATTCCACGTAGTGCTGCCCCATCAGTATGTGGTTCTTCCCGTGGCTCACAAGTGGCCCCGTGAGCCTGCAGTGCGTTTTATTCGTTGCCTTTGATGGACATTTCAGCTACTTCCAGGTTTCCAGATTGGGGCTATTATGAAACTAGTCGCTGTGATGATGGGCATGGATAGATGAGGTTTTTATTTCTCACGGGCAGGTAAATACTTGGGGGGTGGGGTTCCTGAACCCTACGGTGAGCGTTTGAGTAACCTCACACTGATAAACTCTTTTCCAAGGCGGTCATAGGGAGTTGAATGGTGACTCCGAAAGATCTGTCTATAGCCTAACCCCACAGAACCTGTGAACGTGGTATCATTTGGAAAAGGGGTCTTTGCTGATGTAACTAGGGATCCTAGATGAGATTCCCCTGCATTGAGTGGGCCCTAAATCCAATGATAGGTGTTCTTAGAGAAAAGGCAAGGGAGGAATAAGACCAGGAAGAACTGTCACCGTTTTACATCTATTCAAAGCAGCCTGGTGCTAACACTGTCCTATTTACATTTTCCTGCTCTGAAACATCTCGCTCCCTTTTGGAGAAGCTGATACTTACATTTTAGGTCAGTCAATATTGAAGTGATTCTGAAGCTTCTTGAGGCACAAATACATCCTAATATCTAATTATTAGCCATGAATCATTATTATTCTCACCACTAATAACTTACATGAGTCACGTTACTCTACGCTAAAGCCTGTGTTAAGTACTGGCGTTGAATCTGCCTTACGTCTCCAAAGTAGGCACCTTTATCTCATGGTTAAAGAAAAGGAGGCACAGGAAGTTTAGATGTTTTGTCGAAAGTCAGAGCTGATGTGTGGTGGAGGAAGAGTTTGCAAAGAGTCTGCACAAAGCTGTGTGATTTCAAAGTTCGCCTGGGAACCAGATGGACTCTGAAGAGGGTGCAAAAAGAATGACGTCGCCCAGGCAAACCGGCAGTGTGCCCCAAGAAGTCAGTAGTGGGGCGTTCACTTCGAGGGTCGCTTTCTTTGACTAGGATGGACTGTCTTTCCGGATTCAAACAAGCTGTCCACGCCTGAGGGTGCTAATAGGTTATCCTGTTTATCTTTAAGGGCATCGTATCTTTATGACCTTGACACAGGGCTGGAAAAGTGTTGTGGTCCTAGTGTATTATGTTAATAAAACCAGTGTCATATGTGTTTTAAAGCAGAGAGAGGAGACTTGAGACTCCGCGACACATCTGGTACAGAGTGAGGTCAACGTGGACACACAGATGGCATCTGTTCGCGAAGGGCCATGAGGACGTGGCAGACTCTCCCCCGGGGCCTCGGGGTGGACTAACCTCCCTGACACCCTCACTAGGGCTTCAGGTCTCGAGAGCCAGGAGCAAATACGGGTCTGCTGTTTTCAGGCAGTTTGTTGGCACAAGGCAGCCCTGGCAAGGCCCAGGTGGTGCCTTATTCATGGTGAAGATGGACAGGGGTGGGTGTGGGATGAATTCAGGCCAAGCAGCCAGGGGTGGGTGCAGTGGCCACGGACCAAGGGCTATCCCTGCTTACTGCCATGGGACTCGTTGGGGCTGCCAGTCAAGGGGCCCCTTTGTTCTGCAGGAAAGAATGTCACCGTGTCAAATGAATTCACAGCAGGGCAAGAAGGATGAGGTCCTGAGGGGGTCCCGGCCAATCCTGGGGGCAGGGGCGCAGGTCACGGCAAGGGCTGGATCCAGAGCAAGTTTGCCAACTGGACAGAATGACCGGTCACGCTCAGGCCCTTGGGTGGCCACCTCTGGCCAATCAATCCTTTTCCTGGGTAGGGATGGAGGGAGGAAGAAAGGATGGGGGAGGGGGCGAAGAGTGGGAGAGGGAGCAAGGATGGCAATTTTGTTTCTTCCATTATCTGTGCTGGGGTTGTAGCCAGTCCTGTTCATTCCCAGCCCATCCTCACTCCCCTCTGTGTGTCCTGACGGCCAAAGCCCACACTCCAGGACAGAGACTAGAAATGACAGCTGCTCCCTTTCCCAGACTGCTTTGCAACTCAGGGCGGCCACAGACCAGTTCTGTGGCACTCTTCCAGGGAGGGGAAACACTAACACGAGGGGAAGACCCCTGTCCACAGTTCCTGCTTTCGCTGCCACCCTGCGGGAACAGAATGTGTGGTGCTGTCACAGACAGTGTGTACTCGTGAGGGGAAGGCAAAATGAATCTGAGATGCCAACCCAGTGCCTGACGTTCCTGAGCAGCTGAACGAATCCTGGGACTGTGTGTCTTTGAAAGATGCTATCTGAGCAAAATGTTATGAGTGAAATTTGTTATGTGAGCAAAATCTCTCGTTTCAGCTCTTTCTGTTTCGTGCAGCTGAAAGCCTCATAACAGATGCAACATTATAAGCCTGCAGCTCCAGACAGCCATCTTATTTCCATCACAAAGACCTGCCTGAAAATGAGCAGAGCCGAGTCATTCGAACACCTGGATCCCACCGTGCCTGAAGTCCTCCTGGACTCAGACTCAACACATCGGGGAGGGCTTGCGATTCTGCTGTGACTTCCAGTAGTTCAGACTGTAGATTGTGTCTTATAATCACAACAGTTCCGGCCGAGGCAACATTTAGAGCTAAGGCTCAGGGAGATCGGATAAGTTGCTCACCCAACCATTGACCGGGTGAGGTTCCAAGCCAGCATCCTGGGCTGAGAGAGGACAGGAGTCCCATGTGGAGTGAGACCCACGGTGTGTGTTTATTCTGGCATTGATAACAGCAGCAGTGGGGGGATCGGCCAGACGCGGGAGGTGGTGAACAGAAGGGGGAGACACGGGTATGTGGGGGAGTCTGGGGGAACACGGAGGATTGGTCATTGACATTCAGAGAGAACGGGGGTCAGGACACCCAGTCTTGGACAAACAGCAAAGACAGAGACAAAAGATCTGGGGGGGCAGGTGTCCCCCAGACATGCACAGCCCCTCGCCTGGAAGGGGAGCCCAGAGAAGGGAAGACAGACACAGTGGAGACTGAAGCCCCCACCCTGAAACACAGAGCTGGGTCCGCCTTCCTCCACCCTCGCACCATCGGGGGGAGTCAGGCGGGCCCGGGGCGGCCCCGCACCACACAGCTCAGACGTTATGGCTTCGAGGAGATGAATTCACGGTCCAGCAGGAAGGGATGGGGTCCTGAGGGGGCCTGGTCCGATCCGGGCCTAGGCCAGACCTGCGGGAGTGGGCAGGGAGGGGACATCAGAGATGAGCAGGAGAGGGGGTGCGTCTGGCTGTGATCACCCCGGGATCAGGGAATCCCAGCCAGCGTTTCTCCACCCTCAGATCCAGGCCCCCAGCCCCTCTTCCCTCAGCCCCAAGGGTCCAGGCCCCCAGTCTCCTCCCTCAGCCCCGGGGGAGCAGGCCCAGCTGTGTGCCCCCTGGTCTGGGTTCTTACCCCTCACTCTGAGTTCTCCTTCTCTGACAATCCTTTGCTGCCTTTCGTGAAGCTGGTCAAAGTCTTTTCCTGAAGGGGGAAATCCAGAAGATTCAGGGGTGGGGGACAGAGGCAAAGCAACGGCTGATGACATAAGACGTCAACATGAGGTTCTTTTACGCCAGACTCTGACGTGGGCAAGGAAGCCAGCGAGAAAACGAGGGCAGACCCTGCAGGCCTCGGGAGGGCTGAGTCTGTCCTGGGGGCCGGACCCCCTGCAGAAAGCCTTGGGGGTCACATGTAATCGCAGCCTGAAGGTCAGGTCGGCTGGGCGCGGTGTGCTGTGAGCTAGGGCCAGCGCAGCCCAGCCCGAGCATGGCGCTTGGGAGTGTCCAGAGATGGAGTGAATGTGTCAGAAAAGCAACAGCTGGGGGGACCACTGCTTCCACCCCTTCAACTGGAGCGTCGGTCTTTGCAAACTCAAACCTGAGCTCTCAGCTCAGATGCTGAAATCCCTCCTCGCTGCCCAGAAACAAGTCCAGAGCAGGTGTGGCCTAGAGTGAGGTGGGGACAGGGTGGGGTGGGGACAGGATTTAACGTGTGCCCAAACTCAGCAATCAAAAACACTGTTCTGGGGCCTCCCTGGTGCCGGAAGAGGTTAAGTCTCAGCACTATGAAGCTATCAGCAGCCACGGAGCGCAAGTTCGATCCCCGGCCAGGGAGCTGACCCACATGGTGCAGCAGACCTCTCCTGTTGCGCCCTCAGTGGATCCGCCTATTCTGCTCCCCACTCTGTCTCTGGTGAATCCTCTCACCCCCACACCTCTGGCCTCCACCCCAGCTCTTGTATGCATAAATAAATCTAAAAAAAACAACAATACTATTCTGCTGCTGTAAAGCAACATTCTACACAAAATCCATGGCCCTTTAAGTCCAAGGTGAGCAAAAGGTCACGTTCACTAAATCCCCCCCCCCAGTGTTTAAAAAGGACTGAAATTCACATTTCACTTTAAACATTTTACTTATACCCCAAATAGAATTCAGTATAATTTGACTTTCATGGATTTATTGAAGCAAATTCACCAGCAAAAGTTTCAAAAAGCTTTGCAAACGCAAGAACAGCCATCTTTGAAATTGACCAAGTAGTGATTTTTGATTGTGAGACCTGGTTGAGTTCTCACGAGAGCCCCAAGACCTCCAGCACCCCATTCTCACTCACGCACACAGAGGGCCAGGTTCTCCCTCGCTGCCTCGGACAGAGACCCAGACCTCTCCCTGCAACCTTATCCTTGAAAGTGTCACCTGAGCCCATTCCTTAACCTCCAGGCCTCTGCTTCAGTGTCACCTCCTCCAAGAAGCCCTCCTGGATGCCCACTCTAGAGATAGTCACCCCATTCCTCAACCAGATTCCCTGGACTTACCAGGCTTCCAGATTTTGAAGGCCACAACCCATAGCACCGAGATAATATAATGCAAAAACTGACGCTATGAACCTTATTACCCAGATGAGCAGGAGATTCCATCTTATCACTGTTTCCCCCTTGATTTTGGACTCAGCCTCCTGAGCAGTAGCGGCACTGGGGCTGGCCAGCGGGTGCCCTTGCCAACATGCAGACGCTTCACCCTCATTAACTCACAGGATCCTCACATCTAAAGGTGTAAACAGCCCTGGGTCCCCGAGGCGGGGGAGCGTGTAGCTTACTCTATGTCACACAGCCGAGGCCGGCGGACCCGGGATTCGAACCTCCGCTGCCTGATCCCGCCGCCTGTGAAAAGCGGCCGCAGCGCAAGAATCACGGGCCGGGAAGTGGGGACCACTCACCTCCACCAGCTGATGCCAGTGCTCCACGGGCTTGCGGGGGTTGGCCAGCATCTCAGCCCAGTGCTCACGGCCGTGGGGGTCGGCGGCTTCGGGGCCCACGCGGCACACGCCGATCACCTCGTTGTGCCCGATGCTGGGGGAGGGGGTGTCAGGAGTGGGGCTGCGGTGGGCCCGCCCCGCCCCCGCGCCCGGCCTCACCCCCTCACCAGTCATAATCTACCACGGCGATGCTGAGCCCCACGTTCTCCACGCTCTCGGGGGCCACGTCGAACACGAGCGCCTCGTTGTACGTGGGGTTCAGTGTGTTCTTCTTGATGGAGGTTTTTCGCTTCTTCAGACGCCGCCCCTCGCTGATCAGAGAGGCCTTCACGTAGGGGTCTGGCGGAGGGGAGGGGTGCACCGAGCCTCGACCTCCAGCCTCACGCGGGAGTCCAGACCCCCAGCCCAGAGCTCCCCGAGAGCCTCTGGTCAGACAGGGCTCCCGGGTGTGGGTTCATCTCTTCTCCTGCCCCTCCTCCCCCAGGCCCCAGAGTCCACACCCCCAGCCGCCCCCAGCCCCGGAGCCCCTGCACCCCACCTGAGAAGCCAGTGAGGTCCATCGCTTTGAGGTTAGAGGCTTTGATGATGGTCACGGTGAGGCGCCCGGCCGTGGGGAGGTAGCAGAGGGAGAAGTTGAGCTCCCCAAGATCTGCCTTTTCCTGCAATTGGAGAAAGGGGGTCAGAGCCGTCCCGCCTCGGTCTCCCCCCAACTCCCCTTCCCGCCGCAGCTCTCTTCCTTCCCTGACCCAAGGGGCTCAGGCTTCCCACCCACCTCCCCGGGGCCACCGCACATGCCGCTCAGGGCCGGGGGGCAGAGAAGGGCACAGGGCGAGACACCCAGAGGGGACCAAAGCACTGAGGAAAGTCTCGCAGATCAGCAGGGTTCTAGAGAGACCCCGAGAGACAGAGACGGGGGGCCTGGGGCAGGCAGAGGCCCCAAAGGGTAGCAGGGCAGAGCCAGAGAGGGAGACAGACTTGATGTGGGGGCAGGATGGAGGCCAGACGCCCAGAGACGCCCCGAGGGGGCGCAGGAGCCACACCACGGCGGGGCAGAAGCCACCAGGGACGCAGACCCGTGGGCAGTGGTGGCCCCAACACCAGAGACCGCGGCCAGGACTCCCCGCTTGTCCCCAGCTGTCACTTTCCAGATCCCCTACAGCCCCCAGCAGACGCCCGCCTGTGGGTCCCCACAACCCCGGCCCCTGACAGCGAGCGATGACAGCCTGGGCCGGGAGCTCAGAGAACTGTCGGGTGTCCCCAGAAAGGGGGGGAATAAGGGAATGAGTGGAGGCCTCGCGTGTCTGGGAGTTGGGGGTGACGAAGGTGGACACAGGCAGTGGCCCCTCTGCGGGACTGGGTGGGCAGTGACGGCCCCAGAAACCGGCCCTTGGTTCTCAGAGGCTGGCTTTGGGGTCCCGTGAAGGGCCACTGCAGGAAGAGCCACAGGCACCCGCCTCAGCCACAACATCACCCACAGGAGGAAACTGAGGCTGCAGACAGGAAGGCCCCGAGCAGGGGCGGGGGCCGAGCCGGCTCCCTCCGGACACGCAGACGAGGCTCACCCCGCACGCAGCCCCGACACCTGCCGGGACCCCAGGTGGGCTGAGCGCTGGCGTGTTCGGGACGCGGTGCAGAGAGGAGGGAGGGGCCGGGTCTCCACTCACTCCCTTATTCCTCCCTCCTCTGGGGCGGACTGGGCTCAGCCAGCACACAGCCCCAACACCCTACCCTCCACACCTGGGGGGCACTGGGGGGGCGGGATATCGGGGATCCCACTATGTGTGAGGCCTGGGGGACCAGGCTACCAGGATGCGTGGAGACCATGAAGGGACAGGGTGGTTAAATGAGAGCATCTGGAGTTCAGGAGTGTGAAAAGGAAAATGCCCCAGGAAGGGGATCCGCAGAGGTGCGAAGGATGGAAGGGGAAGGAGAGGGAAGGGGGCCGGGAGCTCTGGAGTCAGGGAGCAGCGGCCAGGGTCCCGGGGAGGGGGCGCATGTGACCAGAGGGAGGGCGGTTCCGTCTGTCCTTCCCTGTTCTTGCTGGCGAGCTGGTGACAGTTGCCAGCAAGACACATTGTCAAAGTCAGGTCAGGAAGTTAGAAGGTCAGAAGCCCCCCGGCAAGGAGGTCCAAAACTGAGGGGTCCTGGGTGCCCGGGATGGGTGTGGGGCCACTGACCGAGCCGCCCTCCACGATGTCCCTCCACAGCGGGCGGTCGGGGGGCTGCTCGGCCAGCTCCAGGAGGTTGTCCAGCACCACCTGGCCGATGAGGTCGTGCCGCGAGAAGCGGTCAAAGTCATAGACGCTGAAGTGCAGTTTGCGCTGGGCCAGCTCAGCCAGGGGCACCGCGAACTGAAAGGTCTCGTTGAAGACGGGGTTCAGGGTCTTCCTGTGCACCTGGAGGGCAGGAAGGGAGACTCCACCAGGCCCAGCCTCCGCCCCAGGCCCAGGGGGCCAGGCCGGGCCTCCTCCCTCAGCCCCCAGCCCCGCCCCTCCTGCGTGGGGCCCTGCGGCCAGCGCCTCCCCAGACCTTGGTCTGAAACTTTTTCTTGCGGTCGGGCAGCAGGTAGATCTTGACGTAGGGGTCTGAGAAGCCGTTGGAGTCCTTGGCGGGCAGGTCCAAGGCCTGCAGGATCCGCACCACCAGCTGGTCCGAGCCGTAGAGGTACCGCAGTGCGAAGCTGATGCGGCCGCAGGCCGGCCCCGCCCCCGCCTCCCCGCCGCGCCGGCCGGCGCCCTGGTACAGCTCGGGCTTGATCTGCCCGATGAGCTTGGCCTTCTCCTCGCCGCCGGGCAGGGGCAAGGGGAGAGCGGGCGGCCGCTCCTCCGAGTCGGGCTGAGAGGTCAGCGTCTGCTGCGTGAGCGGCCGGGGCAGCGCCGGGTACCTGTGGGGCGGGAAGGCCCAGGTGGTCGGCGCTTCCCATTTCTGACCCTACAGAGGCCCTGTTCGGTTCCTCCCTGCCTCTTCGCAAGCCCCACAGCCGGGGAGCACCGAGGTCCCCCTTTGCTCACTGTGACCTTGCGAAAGTCACGGCACCCTCTGGGCCTCAGTTTCCCCACCTGCAGCCCTCTCCCAGACCGGCCTCCTGACCTCAAACCGGTGACACAGAGAATGTCTCCGCGGAACCCCGGGGGTCTCCCCAAGCCGGCCTCAGCCTCCCCCACTGACCACTGAGCACCCAGCCCGTCCTTCCTTTCTCATCTTCCTTCCCGGCTGCGGAAGTGACCGGAACTCCCCGGAAGCCGAGCGCCGTCCTCAGCCACCTTCGCTGCCTCCTCCCTTTCTCGCTCACGCTGTCCCTGCACAAGCTCACCTGCACCCCAGGGGCCCACCACCAGGCTGGGGGGCCAAACCCCTCCTGGGCACGGCCTGGCTCCGCCCACCAGCTCCCCTCGCCCCTCCCCCCGCTCCTGTGCCCTACCAGACCCGGGCAGCCATTCTCACCTTGGTGGCCTCACTTCTTTCCTTCCCGCCTCCAAAATTTCCCGGCTGCCATGGCCCCTGCCTGTCCGTCCTCTCCTGCCTGGACCACCACACCCGGCTGAAGTCCAGGCCATGGGGCCCCTAGCGATGGTCAGGGCTCACCAGCCACCGCTGGACACCGCGGGCCCAGATGTGCGAGAGGCAGCACGCGGACAGGGTGGGGGTGGGGCTTCAGCTAGGGCTCAGCTGGCCACCCCTGGCTCCCAGGAGGCCCTGAAGGTCATTAACACCTCCGAGCCTCAGTTTCTTCCTCTGCATGGAGGCGGTGGCAGGAGACCAGGGCAATATGTCCACCAGCCTCTGGAAGGTCTCGCCGGACACCTCCAACCACATTTCCCATGAGCCCCTGGGTCCCTGGCCGGAGACGCTTCTCCCAGGCCCCAAGGGACCCCCACGATGTGCCCCAGACCCACACGAGCTCAGGCTCTCCCTCAGCCCGTTCCCCTCACTTGGTTCTCTGACAGCCACACCTCTGGATCACCCCGCCAGCCTCTGGTGCTTCCGCACCCCTCCTACCTCGTCGCCGCACCCCACTTTCCTTTGCCCCCTTCTGCTGACCCCCTGGCCTGAACTCTCCTG
>PVIJ01024661.1:0-11920 GCA_004024925.1 Scalopus aquaticus
AACAGTAGCGGGCAATAGGAACTCTGCAAAAGTTTTAGACAGATGAATAATGCAATCAGGTTGCTCCCTGAGTGTTGTGTGAATAGACTGACAGGTGTAAAGTCTCAAGGCAGGAGTCCAGTGAGGAGACTCTAGCAGAAACAGAGGCTTTGGGCAAAGGGATAGAAATTCGAGAGAAGGTTGGGGGCTGACTTTAAGAGATCTTTAAGGCAAACCAGCTGGATTTGGATAACAGTTGGAAGGGTTGGGGCGGTAAGAAAGAGGGAGGGAGTCAAAAAGTGTTCTTCTACCCATAGCTTAGACAAATGGCTTGAAGGAAGCAGGTTTGGGGAGGAAATATTGACTTTATTTTTGGACTTACAGTGAGGACACCAATAGGGATTTTACTGTACACTGAAAAATGTAGCTCTGCATGACTATTACTGCTATCAAAGTAAAATATGTCAGAATCCAGAAAGAATAAAGAAAGGAAGGAAGGAGGGAGGGAAGGATCGAGGGAGGGACGGAAGTGAAGAAAGGGAAAGGAAGGAAAAAGGAAAGAAAAATCTAGCTTTGGAAGTTCAGGAAAAATTGTTAACCTATAAACACATTTTTTGGAAATCATTTCACAGAGATGGCAGACGACATCACCTAAGGCAAGTGGATAATAGAGAAAGGATAGAAGAGAGAGAACAGCATCTGGAAAATGTCAGCATTTAAGGTATCAGAAGAGGAAGAGGAGCCTCCCAAAGAGAACTAATAAGGAGCAAAAGACGCAGGAGGAAAGCAGGAGCCCAGGAAAAATACTCCTTTAGGAAAGAGGAAGTATGTTCTGGGTATCTGTCGACAAGTCAGAAACACTGATTCAGAGAAACATGCGCCCCTGTGTTCATCACAGCATTATTCCCAATAACCAAGATTTGGAAACAACCTAAGTGCCAGAAAATGGGTGAGTGTATGAAGGTGTGATATATGTACACAATGGGATACTACTCAGTTATTAAAAAAAAAAAAAAAGGCAAAATGCTGCCATTTGCACCAACACAGAGAGTATTATCTTAAGTGAAATTAGAGGGAGAAAGACAAATACACTCATGTGGAAGATAAGGGAACAAAACAAGGAAAATAAAAACAAACTCTTAAACCACAAGGACACAGTAGGGGTTGCCAGCGAGGAAGGAGGAAGGAGGGAGGTGAATCAGATAAAGGGGTCAATTGTATGGTGATGGGTGGAAATTTCGACTTTTGGTGGTGAACAGGAAGTAGTGTAGACAGGTGTGGGCTTACAACGCTGCATACCTGAAACCTAGAAATGTGGTAAACTAATGTTACCTCAATAACATTCTTGTCCAAAGGGGGGGGTGGGGCGTGTGCAGTATGTGGGCTTCACTTTCTTTCGCTACTAGTGGGGACTGAAGTCTGACCATCTTTTTTCTTTTTGAGCTCTTTCTTTGTTTACAGCCATATATGAGCACCCATTGAGCAAGCCTGTGATTCAGCACCTCAGGGAACCTCTCCAAGATGCCCTTCCTACCTGCCCCTTTGAGGCTCCTGGGCCTTCTTGCCAAGCATGCCTTCACCCCTATGCCAATTCCAGCCCAGCCACCTGGAATGGAACCAGGCCAGTATCCCTGAGTAGGTGGCTTGAGTTGCCAAAATCCCCATTTTTTTCATTTTCACACCAGCCTCACTTCCCTCACATTCAGGTGAGTGTCCAGAGGCCATGGTGCCTGGGCCAGAACTGGTCTTACCTATAGCACCCACGCCCTCGCTCCCAAGGTCTCCCTGGCACCAACCCTGAGTTGTCGCCCTCTGCAGGCCCTTGGGGACAAGCTTATTATTCCCCGAAGCACCCTTGACCCTTCATTCCTTTGGGGGATGTCCAGGTTTATAGGAGCCCCAGAGGGGCCCAGGTCAGTTCCTGGGACTCTGCTGAATGTCCTCATTTCCCTTCACGGCCTGACGCTCCCCTGAGTGATGAGTCTCAGACTTTAGCTACAAAGTCAATTGGACCAGAGCTGACAGGGAGGTGGGCCCCTGGGGTGGGGTGGGGGATTAGTAGAAGTGGGAGCTTGCTAATGAGAATGACCCCAGGGAAGAGGGAATGGACTTTGTGGGAACACAAGGAAGACCATGAACCCCTTTCCACACTCTGTCTTACATCTCAGAGCAGCCCAGCGCCTTTGAAAATGGGCTTTCCCAACTTCCCCCTTAGCTGCCTGACCCCGTGGCTTCATGCAGGAAACACTGCCTTTAAAGTGACAAGATTTGGGCTTTGCCAGTTCTCAATGGTCTCACCTTTGCAAGGTTCTCTGCCACCGTTATAACCTCTGCCACTTATGGAGGCCCCAGTCTATTTCAGGAGTCCAACATCCATTATCTTCAACCCCCGAAACAAGCTTGTAATGCTCCCCTCCCTCCTAGGAGCAAGGTTCAGAGGAGGCAAGTCACTCCTCAGGAGGCAGGCCACATCAGGACCCAGCCTGTCTCGAGCCTGCCTCTCCCGGCACCACAGCGCCTTCGCATCACCGGCAGTGAGAGCTCAGACTCAGTGTGAACTCCAGCTTTGCCATGTCTGCGGCCATGTTACCCAGGATGAGGTATTTAATCCCCTTGCGTCCTGTTTTCCTCATATATAAATGGGCTGATAACCCTTCCTGCCATGGCTCTTGATGAGCATGAAAGGAAATAGTTGGTGTCAAAGGTGCTTCCAGCAGATCACTGGTCTCGTGTCTCTTGACTCATATCGTGGCGAGCACACTGTACATGGAAGGACTTACAGAAGGGCTTCCCTTTGGTTATAAGATCTAAAATAGAACTTAAGGATCAGGGCCTCCCTGGTGGCGCAACGGGTTAAGACTCAGCACTATGAAGCTAGCCAGAGCCACTGCAGCACAAGTTCGATGCCCAATGAGGGAGCTTCTCATATGGCGCAGCAGACCTCTCCTACCTCGCCCGCTCCTCCCCTCAACAGTGTACTTAAGTAGATCTGCCTGTTCTGCTCCCCACTGTGTCTCTGGTGAATCCTCTCAACCCCCACACCTCTGGCCTACACCCCAGTTCTTGTATGCATAAACAAATAAATCTTTAAAAAAATAGCTTAAGGATCAAAGTGACAACTTCACAACTAGGCCAGAAGGATCTTATTTTTTTTGTCAACAGCTCTGGCTTCTTCCCTTGCCACAAAGCCTTCAGGAGCCCCTCTCTCCTCTCTCCCCTTAAAAAAGTCTAACAGCAAAGTCAGAATGTAAAAGGCTGCTCCTAAGTCAATATGTGTCATGAAGGTGGCACAGACACGTCTACCAGCGAGACGCCACACTGATGTTTCCTGTTGGTGCGCACAAGCCAGCTCGGGACCTAGAAGGGTCAGAAAGAGAGGACTCCTGCACGATTTCTAAGGCCCCCTCTCACTGTGGGCTTAATGACGGAAACAAAAGTATTCCCCTCACCCGGGGTACTTGCCCTTTTTCCAAGGGGCCTGCCTACCCCAAAAGAATGAATTACTGTCAGATGAAAAAGGCAAGGAGGCAAAGAGGTGGAGGAGGGGAAAAGGAAAGAAAGGAGAGGGGGGTGGAGAGGAGTTTTTCATATTAAACCTGGTCAGAAATTGTCTAGATCAGAGCAAAGAGAGAACTTTTAGACCAAGTTCACGTGGCTCTGTAGCCCGATGTGTACGACCCTGTAGAATCTTCGATTTGGAGCATCTCCTCTGAGAACGGGAGCTTACCTAATCAAACCTCATCTCATGGAAGGTCATGTAGCTATTTTCTCTTTTATCTAATAAGAAGCATTTTTCCAAATCTTCAGATTCAGCTTCTGGTGCACTAGGACCCTCAGAGAGATTTCTTTTTCCACTTACCCTGACACTACAGAAAATTTCGTGAACTCACAACTCCATTATCAATTTTTTTCTTTGTCCCCTAAATTTCAATTCTATAGCACCTGCACTTGTTTGAAGGGTACAGCACAAAGTTTGGTGCATAGTAGGCCTTTGATACATCATTAGTCTATTGCTTATCTAAGTTTACTTCAGATAATATGTTTTCTAAAGTGCCTTAGTGAATGTTGTAGGGAAGGATAGGGGTGTAGGCTAGAGTGGAGGGAATGAAAGCTCTCACCAGAGACAGAGAGAAGAACAGAAAAGGCAGATTTATTGAAATATTGATACAGGGGGCGAGGTAGAAGAAGTCTAAGTGCCAAGAAGGATTGGGGGCTCCCTTTTTGAACCTTGAAGGATCAGGAAAAGAGGATCTCCTGCACAATTTCTAAAACCCCCTCTCACTGCAGGTTTAATGGCTGAAAGAAAAGTATTCCCCTCATCCAGGGGGCTTGCCCTTTTGCCAAGGGGCTTTTCATGACAGGAAAGTCAGTCTCTGCTGTTTGTTATCTGCTGGGACATCGGGTATAAGTGGGCCTTCTGCACAAGAGGTGTCCTGTGGGTTCCCACAATTCTTGATGCCCCCTTTTGGTCATGTGGACCCATGGCCAGGTTCCCATGGCAACTCTATCATACCCCTTGTTTATGTATTTTGTGTTTCCCAGCATTGTTCAGGTGAGCAAAGTGCAGAGACTTAAGTTTTTTTTTTATTTTTTTAAGTTTTTTTTAAAGATTTATTTATTTATGCATACAAGAGCTGGGGTGTAGGCCAGAGATGTGGGGGAGGGGATACAAAGATTCACCAGAGACAAAGTGGGGAGCAGAACTGGCAGATTGACTGAAGTGCACTGCCGAGAGGAGTGGCAGGCAAGACAGGAGAGGTCTGCTGCGCCATGTGGGAAGCTCTCTGGCTGGGGATCAAACTAGTGTTGCAATAGCTGTCAATAGCTTCATAGGCTGAGACTTAACCTCTTGCACTTCCAGGGAGACCCCAGAAACTTAGGTTTTAATTTTATTTACTGATACCCCAACAACAGTAGAGCCTGAGTGACATCAGAATCCCATCTAGGAGGAGCCCACAGGGACACAGGCAAAGTGGAGAGCCCTGTGTTGCATGGCCTCAGGTCTTACTTGCTTAGGCCCCCTCCACCCTCAACATTTTCAAAGTTGGAGCAAAGCCAGCTCTTTCAGGAAGACAGCCTTGTTTACAATATGGGAACAGAGAGAGGTACGGATATGGCCTCATAGGTTTCTCTTGGGCAACATGATTTCTTCCCATGTCGGAAGTGACTGGATTTCTTCAGAGGCACCTCCCCACTTACCTTCTACAACTTACTTCTCCCACCCTCAGATTCTAGCCCAGCCCAAAGAAAAGGGATGATACTTCTGGGGAAGTGCAGAATCTTTCACTCCGACACAAGTAAACAAAGTATAGGCAACACACACACACTGAGAGTACACTGGACATCAGGTCGGGGTGTCCTCCAGGTTGGCATTTGAAACTCACTGGGAGAAAGTTGTAACAATGCTTATCTCAAAGGAAAGGAAGTAAAGAGCAGGAAGGAAAACTTTGTTTTTATTTTGAGTACTATTTGAATTTTTACTGATAACACGTCATGATGGTGAACTGAGAAGGCCTGGAAAGCAAGAACACACACATGCTCTACAGAGGAATGTTAGGAAATGCACACTTTTGCTTTTAAAATAAATATCTGAGATCAAAAGCAAAAAAAGGAGGGGGGGGGTGAAAGAGAGAGAGAGAGAAAGAAGAGAGATCTAAGGACCAGAAGTGAAAAGGGAGTTTAGAGATACAAAGACACACCAAGGAGCAGGAGCTGAAGCCACAGGAACCCAGAGGCTGCACCTTCAGGATGAGAAATCAGTCACTTCTGACAGTGGGGCCACAAACCCCAGGCCCAGCAGGGAACTTGAACCGGATTCCCTGCAAAAAACCAGGAACCTGGCCCACACTTGACTGCGATAGCACCTGCCAGCTCTGAGACATGACTCCAGAGTAAGCTGCTTGCCCCAGGAAGGTGCTAGGGGAAAAAGGGCCATCTCAGGGACAGTCCAGAATGCCAAGCCTAGGAAATAAGTCTGCCCTTTGGGGTAGAAACCTGGGACCAGAAACAACAACAACAGAAAAAAACATTCTGAGCCTGTGACCCAGGAGAATTACAGTAAGGACAGCCACTGCCCCGTGTAAACTTCTCCATGATCAGGGACACATGCAAGACTCTCATGAAAAAATGCTCTGCAAAAAAAAAGAAAGAAAAGAAAAAAATGCTCTTCAATAAATGAGCTCACAGTCAACTATTATAAAGAACTAACAACCACTGCTACTGGCAGCTGACATAACAAATTGGAGAATTCACAACTGAGGAACTAAAGATAATAGAGTAATCCAAACACAACTTTTAAATAAAATAGGCATGGTTTTTAAATCAGTAGAATTTTATAACAAAAAGAAGGGATTAGAGGAATATTTTTTAACCTCTGCTTCTTCTCAAAAATCCACTAAAAATGACGCTGGAGGGATTTTTAAGGCATGACACCACAAGGTAAAAGAAAAAAGACAATGTGAGAGAAAATAAAAGAGATCTTTTTAAGCAGAAGTCAGAAAGTAAATGTAAAGTGGTGACTAACTTAAAAGACCAGAAAAGACACAGAAACAATGAAAGAAGCTAGAAAAATGTTCCCCCAAACCATAACATCCTAAAAAGGATAAGAGGAAATACTATATCCATGAAGCAAGTAAGAGATGATATGTAAGGGAACATTGGTGGCAGGGGGAAAAAAAGCTTATTAGAAGTTTAAAATATAACAGCAGAAATTTTAATTGCAATGAAAAGGAAGATTGAAAAACACAGTTGATTTCATGGTAAAAAGAAAAATGAATATACAAAAAAAAAAAAAGCCAACGGTGATAGGAAAATTAGAGAATTCATCTCTCAAAAGGAATCCTAAGGGAAAAAAAGAATAGGGAAAATGAAGAGTAGAAAAATATCAAAGGAATAATACAAGAAAACATCGCTGAAGTTGAGTTTCCACACTAAAAGGATTCACCAACTGCCCAGAACAGTGAAGGAGAAAGTCCCCACAGATAATCACTAGGCATTCTAAAAGTAAAATGATAAAGAGAACATCCTGAAAGTCTCTAAGAGAAAATTCAGTCACATACAGTAGCTGAAGAATTAGAATAACATCAAAAGTCTCAAGGGCAACCCTAGAAGCCAGCAGAAATGAAGAAGATTCTGCAAAGTTCTGAAAGTAAATTCCAACCTGTAATTCAATACTTCACCAAAATACCAATCCATAGTGAAAGTAGAATAAAGCTTTTTTTTTTTAATTTAAGGTCTCCAAAAAGTTATCTCCTATATATCCTGCTTTAGCAAAATCCTATAATCTAGCAAATTAAGGCAGTAAACCCAAAAATGATGACAGCAAGCATTTAGATAGTAATTGTTATATGCTAAGCATTCTAAATGGCATGTGTGTGTCTTCATTTAATTTAATCCTCAAGGAATTGATTGAACTTTATTATTATCTACATTTTTCAAGGTGACTACCCATAGTTACAAAAACTGTAAACCACAGTAATTGGGCTCCATGCTGTCATAGAAAAGGGGAGATTTAGCACCCATTCTTGAAAAGAACTCCTTCAACCTGAAGAAAAACATATAGCTAACATCATATTTAACAAAGAAAGATTATGTGCTTTATCCCTAATACTGGGAACAAGGCAAGCATGTCCACTCCCACAATTTCTCTTCAGATTATATTGGAGGGCCTCACCAGTGAAAATAAGAAAAATAATAAAACATACAAAAAAGGAGAACATAAAGCTGTCTTTATTCTCAGAGAGCATGATTGTGTGCATAGAAAAATCCAAAATAATCTTTAAAAGATAAAACTACTAGAACAAACATTAAGGTTTTATTAAGGTCCTGAAATACAAAGTCAAGATATGTAACTCAATTGTATTACTATACACGAGTAAGAAAAAAATGTAAAATGAGAAAATGTTACTACCATTGTAATAGTATCCATTTATAACAGTATCCATAAAATCATAAAGTTTTTATGGATAAATTTAACAAAATATCTACAAGATCTATATATTTGAAACTACAAAACCTTGTCAAGATTAAGTCCTAAATAATTGAAGAAAGTTACCATGCTCGTGTATTAGAAGACTCAGTATTCTTAAAATGTCAGTTTTCTCCAAATTGATTTATAGATCCAATATAATTCAAGTCAAAATAGTAGGATGATAATAACTTGAGAAATTGATAAGCAGATTCTAAAATTCACCTGGAAATAATAATTAAAACTATTTGGAAATAAAAAAAAAGAACCAGGCCTGAAGAGTAATTTTTCCAGATCAGAACAGGGCTACACAGGGCTCCAGGAGAGAGATTTTCAAGAAAGAAAAAAACGGTAGATTACCTAATGAATGTGAGGGAGATATTTGGTACTGACGTCATGGAAAATACATAGAAAACCCTATCTTAATTCCAGGGAAAACACAACTTGTACAAAGAAAGGAAATGTAAACACTGTAGCCAACTGCGAATAATGTTTTACATCATCATATAACCAAGGCATCAAATGTTGTTTTAATCAAATAATGTGGCATCTGTGTCCTGGGACAATGGGAGAGACCAAATTTCAATTTGCTTGGACAGGGGTAAAAGCTGAAGAGAGCTGGAGAGAGCATTAAGCCTCGGAAGCCAAAATAGAAAGTCAATAAATGATACCCAAAACTGAAGGGAGGGGGAGATTTCAAGAACTAGTAAAACAAGTATGATATTTAGAAATATATAAGCCATGAGTAGATGAAATAGGTATGGGAGTTGAAAGCCTTTGCCTTTGGGCAATGGGCGGGAGAGAACTGTTGTTTTTAATCATAAGCTATTTCACTTTTTAAAATAAAGTACATGAAATACTTTGATTAAAAAAAGAAAAACTAATTTTAGAAAACCCAAACTAACATACTCTGTTTCTTTTTTTCGTTAAGTCATTTCTACCCTCCAGGTTGGAAGAAGGATCTTGAGATTGAAAACCAAATACCAGAAAGACAGAAGCAATCGTAGTGAGTGAATAGCTGCTAGCCACTTTTGGCTTTCTGGGTTGAACCCAGAGTTCTTTGGCCCCTCCAATCGCAGATCGGAAGCAACAGAAGATTGCCCTCCAACACAGTTCTTGGGGAGTGATATCTCTGAGCAGGCTCTTAGGCTCTACAAGGCTTTTTATCTCATCTGCCTCTCTTAACACAGCTCAGCCTCTCCAAAACCTTAATTTAAAATGCAAATTGCTGGGGAAGCAGTCATCTGAAACCCCTATGGTATAAAATCCTGATTATCAACTAATACTTTTGTTGGAACCAGTAATGGACCACTGGAGAGTCGGGAGCAAGAGACAGTGAAGGGGCTGTGGTTGGTCAGAGGGGAACTAGTATATTTCATATAATTACTTGGTGACTGGAACATTTTAACTAAGCCTGCAAAGCAAATTAAAACATCTTTTAAATCAAGCACTGTGCAGAACTCACATCCCAATCCCTGTCTCTCACTCTGTCCTTCATATTTATCCTATCTCTAACCCCAACCCCATCCTGATTCTTTCCAACCCATATAAGCTTCAACTCCTGTCCTAAAATGCACGCAGACCCTGATCCCAGCCCCATCGGGGACACTGAGCTCCTCCCTACAAGGAACCATCTCCTGCTTTGACCTGAGAGACGTCTAAGGCTTACCTTACCTAGTGATCAAAACTCCAGTTTTTGATATTTCAATATACCACATAATTTCAGTACCAACATCCTCACATTTTTACAGTACTGAAATCCATATCATTTGTGACAAGCTATAGACAAAATTCTACACTGAATTTAAAAATCTGATCCAATTCATGTTGCATGTGTTTGAAGAGAATTCTGACTACATGCCTCCCTTGTTTAAACACTTCCAAGTTACTTTACTGATGTTTGAGTCCTACTTTATGAGCAAGGCCAAGCATCTTTTCAGGTGTGTGTTAGTCATTTGTGTTTCCCCAGACCCCATACGGATCCTTAGTTTCTTACGACAGCCCCTGCTGAGTTGTCTTTCAGGTGGCATGGGATGAAGGAAGATGGCCATTTAGGTACAATGGATTGGGGGTTGGGGGAAGGTGAGGACGAGGAGGTTCTGAGGCCCACTTCTCAGACTTTCTTCCTGGATTCTTGCCACATTCGTCTGTCTTCTATCCTGAATCAGATCTATGTTTTAGGGCTTGAGTTCCTAACTCTTCTTCATCAACCTACTTGGGGAACCCCAAGTTGGACTTGCCCCTAGAAGTACATCTCAGACATGGCTCTGGAGAGGATGGTGATGCCATCTGTGACCTCTTTTTGCTCCAGTCACTAACTGGACTAAACAGGAGTGGCTACTATTGTGGTCACTAACCCACCCCTGGCATTCATGCCATTTCTGACAACGCTCCTGGAGACCCCCACCCCCTCCAAGCCCCCACACTCATCCTATTCCTAAGCCTCTGTTCGTATCTGTTCCCAACCCCATCCTGACCCTCCCTGAATCTCACTCACCCCATCTCCACCCTCCCCCTATTTCTGGATCGCTCTTATTCCTCAAATTCCTTCTTCTCTAACTTTCACTTTATCCCAAGCTGCCACCCCAACCCTGGCTTCCCCTCCACCTTATCTCCAACTGCCGTCCCTGATACCAACTGTAATCTTGATCTAAATACCCTCCCTGAGCCTCCCTCCATTCCCAACCTCAAACCAAATGAATATTTTCCCTTACATTTTCTTCTAAGAGTTTAATGGTTTTAGTTCCTACATTCAGTTCTTTGATCCATTTTGACTTAATTTTTGTATATGGTATAAGGCAAGAGTTTCTTTCATTTTTTGCATGTGATTATCCGTTTTTCCCAGTGTGATTTGTTAGAAGAATATATTTTCCCCATTGAACAGTCTCGGCACCCTTGTTGAAAATCATTTATTGGTTTATTTACAAGCTCTTTGTATCCTTTGGTTCCATCAGCCTAAGTATGCTGGTTTTTTGGTCTCATTGTCACAGAGTGGCAGTTGCACATTATGTCCTATAGCCATATTCAAAGGCAAAGAAAAAAAGGTATGTGTGTGTATGTCTTTCTCTTTTTTTTTTAAACCAAGGCTTTTCCCCAAGAGTCCCCAGCAGACCCTAGCAGACTTCCTCTTGAGCAATGATGTGCTGAAGCTAGTTTGTAGCTGCTTGTGAAAACAGCAGCTAGAATTTTATGAGCTGGCTGTTCATCCCATCACATGAAATCACCATGGAAGCGTTTACACCATGGAGTCTGGGGAATGCTACACATCAGGACTTTCCCCTGGAGAGTGGTTTAGGTCTTGTTAGTCAGAAGCAGATGATATGGCCACTTCTAGGGGAGTCTTAGAAAGTGAGTGTCTGTCATCTTTGGCTTCTCTTCTTGGGAGGTGGACTTCACTAGCAGGGAAAGAAAGAGTTAGGGGAACAACTCATGGTGTTTGCCACTAATGGCTCCCAGTGGTGGGAAGATTTTGTAGTCACTTCAAAGAATGTCCTTAAAATATTCCAAAGACAGAGAGCTGTGAGCTCAGTGGTAGGATGGACAGAGCTCTAGCAGTCGACTTAGTAATTACATAGTAAGGGGTGGGGCACCAGGCAGGCTTTCTAAACCATACAATGGGGCCTGGTAAGGACATGGCTTCAGCAACTTCCTGTGACCACAATGGGAGATGCCTTGGCACAGAGGCTGTGCTCTGCCAGTGCTCACGAGCCTTGGCATGGGATGCTGAGGAAGGGAGGAGTCCCCAGGGCCTGCAATGGGGGTGGGGTCCTAGAGGGTAGTTGAAGTGTTCCCTGAAGAAGAGCCAACAAAGGAAGGCCTGCCCTCCTTGGCCAAGACCTCCTTGCTGACCAGGCCATGGCTGGCCATGAGCTTGAGGAGGCCATAGCGAAACTTCTGGCCAATGAAGGCGTAGATGAGGGGATTGAGGCAGCTGTGCAAGAAGCCCAGAATCTCGGTGGCATCCAGGGCCCAGTC
>PVIJ01024662.1:0-11920 GCA_004024925.1 Scalopus aquaticus
GTGCTGGAGGAGGGCATCGTCCTGCGAGAGAGAATGTGGCGCCGCGCGTGAGTCAGGCACGGACAGGCAAAGATGCGCAGTTGTGTAAACGTCCACGAGGACGTGGCTGGCACGTCCCCACACCTTGTCGTCCAGTCACTGCCCCAGCAATGCCCCTGACGCGCTTCCCCTCCCTCTCGGCTCTCTGCCCTGGCACTGCATTCTCAGAGCGTCCTGGCGGGGTCTCGTGACAGCCCCTGTGCACAGGCGAGGAGGCCAGAGCCCCGGGAGGGGCGCCCTTGTCCAGGCCACAGAGCAAAGAAAGCAGCGGCCCCGAATCACAGCCTGGGGACCCCAGACCCCGCTTACATCTGCCCCACCCTGCGGAGCAGGTGCACAGGCCCTTTGCCAGAAAGAGAAACTGAGGCACGGAAACACAAGGTGCCTGCACCTGATCGCTGGTCAGGAGCAGTCAGGCTGTGGGGTGATGGGGTCAGGAATAGCCCGAGTGGGCTGCACTGGACCCCGTTATTTGATGGAGGACAGGCTGAGCACCGGGGAGGACCTGGCCCAGTGCACGCACCACAGGGGATGGGGCTCCCTGAGGCGGCTTGGACCCCCGGACCCCACCTCCCTCCTCCTGCTGTGTGACTGGGGCTGCTTTAGAGTCACCTGGGTCTGCGGCGCTTGTCACAGCACCTGGGAGAGGCCAGCCTGGGGAACTGGGCTGCAGGACGCTGAGCGCCTTGGGCTCAGGCTCCTGAGGACTTGTTGTCTTCATTGTGGGACGTGCAAACTAGGTCAGAGCCAGCGACAGAAAGGCCGTGGGCCCCGCATTGGGCTCAGCGGCTCCTCCTGTCTCCCCTGCGGCCCCGCCCTGGGCCCAGAGTCTAATGAGCGTTAGTGATGCTGACTGTCCAGTAAAGTGGGGCTTGTGTGTGAGTTGGGGAGCATGCCGAGGAGCTGAAAAAGCACCTCTTTGCGGACAGAGCTGGCTTGTTGGCTCTTTTACTCACCAGCTGTGTGACCAAGGACAAGTCACTGAGTCTCTCTCACCTGCTTGTGCCTCATGCAGAGAGTAAGGCTGCTGGGAAATTTAGTGCAATAAGTCTGGGTGGCAAACATGAAACTGAAGGGGGCTGAGAGTGTAGTTCTTTGAGGGTGGGGTGGTGGGGGCTGTGCACCACAGCCTTCAGAGCACAGGAAGGGGAGGTCAGGTCTGTGGTGTGTGGGGTCAGTTCCCTTGACCTTGGTCATCTTTGCAGGCCCATTTCCAAACCACGTACAAAAAAACCAGCGAAACCTCCCTACACTCCAGAGGTCAAGGCTAGTAGGTGGGCAAAGAGAATAGGGTGAAGGTTATCTGGGTTCCGCCCAAGAGGACAGAGCCATTGCCACCCGTCCCTGTGGCCCAGCCTTGGAGCAGCACCCCCCTGGGGCTCCCCCACCCCCAGCTGTTCCTGTCACCGAATGAAATACTGAGCAGGGGAGGCCCTCAGGAGTGTTGGTCCAGAGCTCAGCATCCCAAGTTCAAATGGTGTGTAATTGGTGGCAAAATCTTAACCTCTCGGCCCCCAATTTCCTCATTTGTAACAGGAAAAGCCACAGTAACTGCTCCCAGAGCTTGCTGGGAGGGAGGGTAACTGTGCATCAGCCCCTGAGAAGCGGCCTGGCCAGAGAGCGGGCTCAGGAACATGGGCCCATCACAGCCCCTGTTGGGCTCCCACCTCCCACAGCTCACCAGTCCCACTTGATACTTCAAGGCTGAGGCCAGGCCTTGTTTTCTCCTGGATCCCCTGCAAAGGGTGAGGCTGGACCTCTGGGATTCCTGACCCCCCCGTAGCCCAGCCAGGTCCTGGAGAGCCTGGGCTGCCTCCGTCCCTCTCTGGGCCTTAACCTCCTGGTCTGGAGAAGGGAGGAAAGACAGGCCCCGAGCAGCAGGGGAGGTGGCGAGCTCGCAGGGGACCCTGGGAAAGACAGGAGCTGGCCCAGAGGCAGCGGCTCCTTCTGCCCCCAGAGCTCTCAGCCTGCCGGGCCGGTTTATTCAGCAGGCAGTGGGGAGGCCCTGGGCTCTGGGGGACATGAAGCACCTCCAGATCTGCGGTTACTGTGAGGAAAAGAGGCCTAGTCCCAGCCTGCTCTAGGCTCCCTGCATTCCTGGCGAGGCCTCCACCCCCAGGCCCAGGCCTGCTGCCTGCCCAGGCACAGGCCCCAGGGAGCAGTCACAGACGCCCTCCCAGAGGCGCATACTTACGGCTCACTGTCCCAGCTGGGCTGGCCACCGAAGCTGAGGACACAGAGCCCTGTCCTGTCCTATACTTATGTGGTGGCCCCACAGGGGGCTGGGGAGGCTGCTGGTGAACATTAACCAAGGTCACTCCAGTTATCTGAGGGACAAACAGGGACTAAATCGGTTGCTGGACACTGGGCCTCCCGCTCACGCCACCTGAATCCGCATGTGGGCAGCACCCGGCCCTCTGTCCCGCACCAAACAGAGTCCTTGCTCCCAGGTCGTAAACCTGCGTCCTCGTCCAAGGTGGGGTGGCGTAATTCAGGCCTCTCTGGGACAGCTGCCTTGCTGGGCCCGTCCCTGCGGGATATTCTGTGGCTGCCATGCTGGTGTCTGGCTACTCTTTCAGGGGCCGCCTTGAGATGCCTCCTCTAAAGGTCCTCGGACCCCTGGAGGGCCAGCGTGGGTTTCGAGTCCATTTGGCAGACTGGGAAACTGAGGCCCAGAGCAGAGAGGCCGCTCATTCAAAGTCACCAAGCCAGCCTGACAGGCAACAATCCCGCTGGACTTTCCTGAGGAGAAAGCGGCACCACGGGGGCTCCTTCCTCAGGAGCAGGCATGGCGGCTGGGGCACAGGCCAGGTCAGAGAGCAAATCTGGAGGCGCTGCGCCCCACCTCTCTGAACAGGGGGGCACGTCATCCACCTTGGAGGGGTGTGGAAGGCCCTTCCCAGTGTGGCGGGGAAATGCGCGAAAACTACGAAGCCCGCTGGGCACAGGGTGGGCTCCTCATGTTGCTCCTCGCCCCGCCCTGGGGCTAGTGCAGGCCCTTGGGGCGCAGTGGTGGGGGAGGGAGTGTGGGGCCCCTTTAAAATTCAAGCCAGGCATCGTCAGTGGCGCACTCAGGCCCGCTGGGCGTGAGCACGTCCCCGGGGTCCTTGCGGGCTGAGGGTGTCTGTCCCTGACTTTCTCTCCATCCCCCAGTCCCTGTCCTGGGCTCTGGCCAGGGGGGTTTCTGCAGCTCACAGCTTAGGACCAGGGAACCCCTTCGTGGCTGTGAGGCCTTGGGCAAGCTGAGTAACCCGTGCCTCAGTTTCCCCACTCATAAAATGGGGACCCTGAGAGTACATACCTCACTGGACTGCTGCCAGCAGTTGGAGGATGCTCAGCTTAGTGTGGGGTACACACAGTGAGCCCCACATGGCATTTGGGAGACTGGGAGCCCCCACACTAAGCAGGAGCCGACCCCCTCCTGCGTCTCCAGGGTTGCACTCTAGGCGCTTCCCTCCAGGTATCTGCTTGTGTTGCTGTAAGCCTTTGCGGGGAGCGTGATACCCCCAGACAGGGGCAGAGAGAGACAAGCACAGGACGCCCCTCCCCTCTGTCCCAGCCCCCACTCCACTGTCTGCTTTCAGAGGCCCTTTCCCTTGGCCTGCTTGAGCGGGCATCTCTTTATCTTCTCCCTGGTGGAGAACTAGGCTATTATTGAGGTGAGCCCTGCTCTCCACATATACATTTCTTCCCCTCCCCAGGCCCTAGTTTCCCATCTGTGCAATGGTTTCCCTCCAAGCCCAGCTGCCCCTTCTGTCTCTCACAGGGGATGCGCTGACCTGCTTGTTCTCCGCCTTCGAAAATCTGGCCAAGCTTCGTGCCTCTGAGATCACTAGGGGGTTGTTGGGAGGTGCCGCCTGCCCCCCTTATCTCCAACTCCCTGGAGGTCAAGGTGGGGGCCACGCCCCCTGCAGCGGCCCAGCCTTCTCCTCTTCCTCCCCTGGGCTCAAGGTTGCGGCTCCCAGGGAGAGGGCGCAGTGCCCAGTCTCTGTCTCGCCAAGGAAGGAGGCGCCAATGGCCAGGGGCGGGTGCGGGGGAGGTGACTGAAGCAGCAGGCCCGGGAGGGCGGGGAGCTGGGCAGGAAGTTGCTTTGCACAAAGCTGCGGGCGCACTCCAGAGCCCCCGTCCTGCCCGGTGTCACCTGCTGTCCCAGGAAGGTCACCCCTACCTCTGAGCCTCTAAGAAGGACAGGAGTGATGGAGAGGAAGGGCATTGCCCTCCGTCCCTGGGCCCGATGTCTGGGCCGCTTTCCAGGGCCAGTTGTAGCGGGAAGACTGAGTCACCCTGAAATGAGTAATGGGAGCCACATGGATCCGGGAGGGTGTTCGGGGGGTGGGCAGGGCCCTGGCTGAGGGGCATTCTGGGCCCCAGGAAGGACCGGGTGTTTGGGGGATCCGTGCGGACAGAGTGCAGGGGACAGAGTGGGGACTCAGAGTCGGGGCCCTATTTGATCAAGTGCTCTGCCCCCGTCCTTACTTATCACCCTATTGTGGCGCTTCCTCTTCCCCTAGCACGACAGTATCTGATGCTGCAGAGAACTCTGACACCAGTCCTGGGAGGAGTGATGTGATTTAGGAAAACGAGCAAGGGAGGAAGTGGTGGGATGGGGGGTTCCCAGTGGTCATTTTTGGGGGCACTGCGTCCCCTGAACCATAGTCAACTGGATAAAGTTGGTCTGCACACTTACTTCGGGAATGTTCTATGGGAGCATCTGGCTGACTCCCTGGGAGCAAGTGAATCCTAGCATGAGTCTATGGGCTGTTTGTCAAATAAGGTGAGCTGGGGAAACTTGTACCCCCATAAACCCGCATGTAGATGGGTGTGCCTGGAGTAGGGTGGAGAGAGCTGAGACTTGGGGTTCGCAGTGGGAGGGTGGTGAAGGGGAGCAGGTGAAGTAGAAGAAGGCCAGGGTGCCAGGCCGGTGGGGGAGGCCGGTGGGCCTCAGGGAGCGGCCACGTTGGCGGAATCCCCGGAGAGCGTGCTGAGGAGACGGCGCGCCTGCCCGCTGCACACACCCCAGGGCAGCCCTTACTCGCTGCGGGGCCCTCCCCAGGCACAGGCCCCTCCCTGGGGAGGCGGTGAGGTTAGGGCACGGCTTGGGGGCTCGGCTCTGGGTGCCAGCCTGAACCCCACCACTCTCTCTGTGAGCGCTTCCCCTCTGGGCCTCAGACCCCTCTTCAGTGAGATGCGGGTCGGGAAAGTCAATGCGATGACAACACACAAAACTTAGGGTGACTCGGGGACTGACAGCCTTGGTTGATGCCAACCACAGCGTGATCTTGGGGAGGTGTCCCCGGCCTGGTAAACCTTCCGGGCGGCGGTAGGGCCTTGGGGCGCAGTGCTCTCTGTCCAGGACACCTCCTGGATTGAAGCTCCTGCCGATACCCCAGGGCCACAGTCACCCAGGTCCCTGCAGATGGGGCCAGGTCTAGTCAGTCTACCTGGGCACCTCTGAGGTGCAGTGGGTGTGCCAGGCTAGTTGGGTGCAGGTGCGAACCTCTGCTCGCCTCTCGGAGTCTCAGTTTTCTCATCTACAAAGGGGGGCATGCGATCTCCTTCTCACGTAGCGGATTGGGATTTGAAGGGGGAGGTGTGGCGGGGTGTCTGATGCCAGCCCGCTGTGTGAGTGCAGTGGCTGGTCCCAGAGCCCGCTCCCAGCAGCAGGCTGGTGGGCACCAGGCCTTCTCCAGGATGAACCACGCTGACACCTTTATGTCAATTCTTGGCCTCTCGAGAAGCCACAGGTCAGATCCCCAGAGACCCACTGTCTCCTGGGAGAAGGCTCCAATTAGTTCAGGTTGGAACCTTCCTGAGTCGCGGAGTAACTGGGTGGACTCCAGCCTTTTCCATTTGGCTTCTTCACAGCTTCTGGTTTTCAAGCCTCATGCTGACAGATAAGAAATAAGGCAATTCCCAGCTTCCTAAGTGACAAAGAGCTGGCAGAGGAATCAAACAGTTGCCTCTGGTCTTGTTCCCTACTTGCAAAACCCACACAACGGGTTCTTCTCACCTAACCAGCCTTTCCTCTCCTGCTTTAACTTTGCCTTTTTGAAGGAATGGACCTTGGCTTCATGGGCCTTCAGCTCTTAGGAGATTCAAGTTGTCCCCTGAAGTATTAGAATTTAGTGTTTTCTCTAGGATGTCTCAAATGTCGCCTTTGGACTGAAAGGCCCCGGTCTGGGCTTCCAGGAGGCACCGCCTCGCCAGCCAGCAGTGGCATCGCCGCCAGGTGCCCTCCTCACTGTCTCCATCACCAGTTCCGCTCCCTGACGGGGTGAGGACGTGAGCCAGTAGGTGGCCATCAGCCTTCCGGGCAACACGGAGGACAGATGTGCAGGGCCCACCTCCGCACAGGACCAGGGAGACCCCAAAGGACTTTGGGACTTGTTTATCCGGAACCCAAAGCCTGTGTGGGTGGTTCAGATAGTGGGGAGCAATGGGGCTCTGCAGACTTGCCCAGCAGGTCCTGGTGATGAAATGGTTCATCCCCCACTCCGGTTCCTCATGTTGACTTTCGGTGGTTCTGTTTGGCTTAATGAACCTCTTGCTGCTTTCATCCGAGAAGACAAATCTCAACACTGACCCTAACAGGGGCCTGCGGTTACCGGCCTTAGGGTTGATACTTCCCCAGAGATTTTGCTCCCTGCCAAGCTGTGTTTTCACCTGGTGCTGTGGGTACCCACGAGGAAACTGAGGCACAGAGAGTCACCATGAAGCTGGCATGCATCTGATCACCCATTGTCTGCCCCTCCCACGCTCTTCCTCTCTCCCTTCTCTGGGATCCCTCCTTAGGCCTATGGGGTCATTTCCCTCCCCTCCCCCATCTATCAGGGTAGCTGTGCTCTTTCTTTCACCCACTGCCCTTGGGGCAACTGTTGGCTCATCCCAACTTTCCTTCCACACACCACAGAATATATGGTTAAGAGGAGGGTGTCCACTGGGGCCACCAAAGCCCCCACCTGTGTCTGTATGACCAGCCACCTAAGAACGGTTTCTAGATTTTAAAATACTTGAGAAAAAATGTTTAAAAAGCATAAGACTCTGTAGCACTGGAGAATTCTATAAACTTCAAATGTCAGTGAGAGTACCCAGTGTTTTCTCAGAACAAGCCCCGTGGCTCGAGCAGTGTGCGTGTCTGCGTTCAGGCCGCAAGGCCAGCCGGGCACTGTGACAGGAACCATCGGCCGCCAATCCCAAAATACGTGCGCTCTGGCCTCTCAGGGACCCGCTCGCTGGCCCCGCTGGAGCCTCCATCCCACTCCAACCTCCACTTGTGTCCAGTCTTGCCTGCCAGGCCACGGGGTTTGAACAGGCCTCTCGGGGCCAGGAGGGCGCCCCTTCCTCCCCTCCCCACGCTGACTCAGGGAGTCCCTCCCTGCCGGGGTCCAGGACAAATGCTCTGATGAGCCTCCCCCCATCCTGGCTGGGCTGGGTGTCTGGGTGTCAGGGAGCCCGGCTGCCCCAGCCTGAGGACTCAGCTGCCCGGACCCTCCCAGGGACACCTTGACCCGGGAATGACAGACAGTCCCTCGCCCAATTGGGACTAAACTCCTCGCCCGGGGACACTGCACCTGACGCAGGAGGTCGTCCTGTGACGTTTACACCCTTTCCTTTGGTCTGGCCCTGCGGATGAGGTTCTCGGAGTAGGGCACAAACGCATAACGATTCCACCTTCCCCAAAGGTCTCTTCGCCTCCTGCTTTTTCTCTACCCAGAATCTCATCTTCGCTGTTTCACTGGTGACGCCAACACCACCAGGGACTAGGTGACCCAGGCCTGAGGCTGCACCCCTGGGTCAGGGTCAGAGCTGCACTTAGTGAACAGCTGTGTGCGTTTCGAAAGTGGCCCACAGCCTGCGCCTCAGTGTCTGCATCGTGCCTATAAAGCCTCCCGGAGCTGGCGCCAGGGTCAGACATGCTGAAAACCACTTTTATTGGGTCCCAGAGCAAAACGCCAATGGAAGGGTGACGTTAGTGCCTCATCGCTCCTTCTCGAAGCCTGTGCGGGCGGCCGGGCCAGCATTGCCCCCGTGGCCTCACGGCAGCACTAGTGTGAGTGCAGCTGCCCTGCTCCCACCCACAGGCCAGAGGGGGAAAGCGGGGGCGGCCATCTTTGATTTCAGGGAGGAGGCGGGGCTGGTGTGGTGAGGGGCTGACCCAGGGAGGTTTAGCCCAGCTTGGGATTCACCACCTTTCCCATGAAGAGGATCCCGTGGGTGAGCTGGTCATAGAGGATTACAATGAAAGGCCTGTTGAAGGGCACTTTGGGGTGCATACTCGTAGGAATTTTCTCCAGGATTGTGGCCCCAGCGGCTTCAGTCCCTTTCTCATCAATGGTCAGCACGGCCTTGTGCAGGGCCTGGAGGGGAGAGAGCACAGAGGAGTGTTGAGAGCGGAGTCAGGCTCCTGAGCCCCAGCAGGCCAGCGTGGAAGGCTGAGAAACCAAGGGGGCTTCCTCATGCCTCTCTCCACCCCAGGCTGGACCCCCTTCCCTGCAGGAGGCCTTCCCCCACCTTCTCAAGGCCTTGCCCCTTGGAATGTAGTTTCCCTGACCCTCCCTGCTGCCTCCTGACCACATTCTCACCACCCTGAGAAACAGCCCACACCTGGGGAGCTTCCTGCCCATGTCTTCTGGTCCACTTCTTATGGCTAGAGCAGGTTGACGCCCCTTGGGGAGCTGAGCCTCGACACAACCAGGCAGTTTACAGTCAGCAGCCGCACTACAGTGGTTTCCCTGGGCACCTTTAACTGCCTGCATGAAGGGCGTCTGAGCCCAAATCCTGTGCCAACTCTGGCTCCCTGATTCCCAGTAGCTCCCCATGGCACGGGGTGCGGGGGCTAGTCGTCCTTCAGGGGCCAGAGCCTAAGTTCTCCTTGTGGATTTGTATCCTTCAAGGACCACGAAGCGAGGTCCCGGCCATGGGTGGGACGGAGGGTCCTTGTTGCGTCTCAGAGGCGATCCCGACATGCCAGGGCCACAGAGGCGCCTCCTGAGCTGTCTCCCGCCACATTCCCCTCTCAGGGCTCCACCGGCCGCCTGCAAGGAACTTGCTGTGCTGTCTCGACTGTGTCCTTTGACCCCCTCACGCTTCCCCTGATCCACAGCCCAGGCTCCTTCTGACCTACAGGCACAAGGAGCAACTCACCTTGCTCAGCTTGAGGGGTGCCTGGTCAGTGATCCCCGAGAGGTCAGCCTCATTGCTGAAGACCTTGGTGATGCCCATTTTAGCCATGAGAGTTTTCAGATTGTAGTTTCCAGAAAGGGACAGTTTGGGCAGGTGTAAATTGACGTATCTGTATAATGGAAAGAAAAGAATGAGTCTCTCTGCACTGAAAGTGTCTCTGTTCCTGGTTTTTCCCCCTGGCACCTGAATCCCTGCCCGCTTGAGGAACAAGCTCTGCCTGACTACTTCTTTTGGATGAAAGGTAGAGAATATTAGAGTGATTAGGATCCTCTTTCAGCAAAGCCTCCCACAGCTACCTCCTCCAGGAAGCCCTCCAGGTATACCAAAGTGTCCTGTGGTCTGGACACTGCCCTGGGTTCTTGGTTACCCAGGGTGGGCACTGCAATCCCAGGGGAATGGGTGGTGGTGTCAGTGCTGAGACATGTTTGTTCAGTGAGTGGCCAGTGACTGAGTGGGCTGATGACAGTCTCATGTTCCACAGGGACAAAGTGTGACCCCTGAGAGAGGTCAAACCTGGGCTGACAGCCCTCGGGCTCCCCCTTGGTTCTGCTCTACTGTTGACCTGGTGCAGGAACCAGTGCGTGGCCAGGGTAGACCATGGCTAGGAAAAGTGCTATTTTAATTTTAGTCTTAGAGCCTTTTGTATTTTTCATATAAAATAACTTTATTGATGTTTCCAATATTTAGTACGAACGGATAGCAGGGCACCTATGGAAAACAATATGGGTGTGCATGATCAAGCTCTAACTGATATGGGTGAGAAGTAATAGAATAACCGGAGGCCACTGGGGTGCTGGCCCTCGGGGCGCTGTCCTGTGTCATTTCTAGTCATTTATTTCTAATTGCCATAACGTTCCTTTACAACACAGTATGTGATTTAGGAACATCTCTTCGATGTTCCCCTTTGCGTTGTTATAATATCTATATTATTATGTGTTCTCTTATGTATTATTTCTTTTATCTCTTCTATTTTAAATGTTAACTGATCGGTTTATAATGTTGCCGTATTTTTATATTTACATATGTATTTACAGAGTAGAGGATTAAAACAGTGTGTGAGGACTCAGCATCTTTATGGACAGAGACAAGTGTGCTAGTTTAGGGTTCAAGCTCGGGATTATTCCTGCAGGAACCCAGCAGACCACACCGGTAGCGGGAGGAGGCACTGGTCATCCTCACACGCACGCTGTGGTGCCCCTGGGCCTTTGCTTTATGGCCCCGACAAGAAGGACCTACCCCGGTCGGTGTGGACTGTCCACCGTTTAACAGCATGCTCGTTCTTGGCTGCAACCCCTGTTTTTCCCTTGAAGGGTGTCGAGATGCTCCCAATAGCACCAGGTATGGCAAGCAGAAGGGGCAGTTTCCATGTCAGGGGAGAGTCTCTAAGGACAGGGCTTAGCTCCTCACCTGTCTGGCACTGCCCTCTTGGGAGCCGGCTGGTACCTGGTGGGACACTGACCTTCATCACAACCACAGTGACTGAAGTGTGGCCACCCCCACCCGCCAGGCCAGAGGGGCAGCTCGGGTCACACCTGGCCATGAAGTTACCTTGCGTGTCTCTTTTCCAGGAACCTGCTGAGGGATTCCCGGCCCAGCATGTGCTCCACGTGCTGCATCTTCCCCTCGTCGGGCAGGAGGAAGACGGCGGTGGCGTTGCCCACATAGTCCATCAGGAGCACCCAGCTGTGCAGCTTGTTGCAGTGATGGATGTTAAACCTGCCCAGGCGGTTCATCATGGGCACCTTGACGGTGGTCTGGTCGTCCACGTGGAAGTCCCCCTCGGTGGTCTGCTCAGCATTGAAAGGCTTCTCCCATTTGCCTAGAGAGAAGGGAAGGTGGGCGTCAGCCAGGGCAGGAAAGATTTAGCTAAACGGAGGACAAAGGGGCCCTGAGCCTTCTCGTGGCGAGAGTTCCCTCTGGACTAGCCTCGGCTTCTCCATCTGCACAGTGGGGCTAAAAGGAGCAAACAGGTTACTCGCAGGACTTCGGCGAGGGCAGCGCGAGGCTAGAGGCACACCTGGGATTTCTCAATTTCTCGGGTTCTGCGTGCGATTTAGTTCTTCAGAGTAAGCGTTTTTAGCTACACTTGTTTTTCTGGCTGTCTTGGAACACGCGACACATGTCACCTCTCGCCCTGGACGGCTTCCCAAGCACGCGAGGAAATTAGAGGCTCTGCAAAGGCCTGCAGAGAAGGTGCTGACTGATCGTTGGCCTCGTTCTCTACCCTCATTGGGTCCTGGAAGGTCTCTTAGTGGTTGTGTGTGGAAACTGAGCGATGTCAGCAGGGTCGCACTGCCCGGGGAACATCAGACTGGGCATTTAAGGAGACCTGGGGTGTTCCCTTTTGAACCAGCTCGGGCAGGTCGTGCATCTTACCTTTAAAGAGAATGTAATTCACCAGAGCAAAAACAGTGTCTTTGTCAAGTTCTTGGACCAAATCCACAATCTTCCCTTGGGTTCCCTTCTCTATGTAATCGTTGATCTGCTTCTTGGCCTCTCCGGGGTTCTGGAAGTTGGTGGAGAAGGCCTCGGCGCGGTAGAATTTCTTGGCATCCTCAGAAAACTTGTCCAGCACCTTCAGGCCCTGGTCAATGAACAGACCGTTTCCGGCGGTCAGGTCCAGCTTGTTGCCGGGCTCTTCGGGGGGGTAAAGAAGGTAGTGGAAGCCGTCATGGATGTCCAGCTCTGCTCTCTCAGT
>PVIJ01024663.1:0-11916 GCA_004024925.1 Scalopus aquaticus
TTCAAGTAAGCTTCTTTTACACTCTGCCATTATGGGGTCAGAATATTCAGATCTCTACGACTCCTTTACCAAGTGGTAATGAGATTCTTGTTTTAATTGTTTCCCTGTCAGCAGTAGTGAGGTAAAGGTAATAAAGCTACTAACAAGGGTTGAACCATAGCCATGTAGAGCTCATGTAGATAACATCAGCCTAGAGGCAAAATTCTGGCTGTGGTAGTAGAGTCAAGGTGGCTTAGTTTCTAAGATCAGCAATGGTTTCAAAGTCAATATGTAAGACCCAGTTCCTTATTTCTTGGCTTTTATAGGATAAATAATTCAGACCAAAGGGGGCACTGGCCTGATGCAGAAAGGCGTCTGTGTCATATGAACAGAGTATATTTGTGGCATCATATAAGCCAGAAACGAGGGTGACAGTACCCTTATTAGTCTGTTTGTGCTGCCATAACTAAGTGTCATAACTGGGTGACTTAAACTACATAAATTATTTTCTCACAATTTTGGGTGTCAAAAGTCCAATGTTAAAGCGTCAGCAGTATTGGTTTCTTTTAAAGCCTCTCTTCTTGACTTCTAGAAGGACAGTTTCTTCCCGTCTCTTCACATTATCTTCCTTTTTTTGACATCTATGTCCAGTTATCCTCTCCTTCAGTGTCACATGCACATGAACGGATGTTTGAAATTGACTTCTCCAAACAGCACACCATTCTCTAAAATGACCAACTTGCAAAGCACCTAACTCATTGAAACCTGTTGTGCGCATGTCTTTGTATAGCTTGTGACCTCTCAGCACTGTGAACGAAGGGGAACCCCAACAGCTGTCCTTATTTTGAAGTCTATGCTCAATAATTCAGGTAGTTTTAACTGTACAAAACTTTTCAGTTTAGAATGAGTGTTTATTAGTTGCATAGTACTAGATTCCACTCATTATTTTGCTGTTTGGGGAATAATAAATTATTTGAGAATAGCCATAGGAATTTAAGGAAGTCAAGCAAGAAAAAGCTACACAAGATACCAAGAAGAAACAGCTCAATGAATGGTACCATTCTTTGCAAGAATGCTCTTCAAAATGAGAACTAATACCGATCCTCACATGTGGGAGAAGATAACTAGTATCTCCTAGTTATCACATACTAGTGATGTGAGCAATATCTGGAGGTAAACAGTAAGGAATTTTTGTCCAAAAATTCTTGATTAAATGATCAAAACAGAGTTTTGACCTTGCACTTCATTCTTTCACACTGCTTGTTCTACACCTTCAAGATAGTCTTTACTGAGTGAGGAGAGACAACGTGCTTGATGACCCTGTTGTCTTCTTCCCATTTTCCTCCCACCCCAACCCTCCTTAGGAGGCCTAGTAATGACCTGTATCAGCTGGACTGAGTCCTCTCATTAATAATAGTGTTGGTTTGTAGATGATGTTTCTCTGCTCAGCAAGGCATTTAATGAGAGGAGAAAGTTATCAACTAGTCTGCTGTCCTTTCCCAATTTCCTTCTAAATATGTAAAGTGACTTGGGGCAGGTCCTAGCCTTGGATCACAGCCTATGATCTGTCCAATTGTGTCCAGCTAATTTAGCTAGAGACAGAAGATAGTTTTGTTATCTAAGTGAGCCTCAGATTCTAATTGTAGTACAATTATTTTGTTTTGAAATAAAATTTAAAACACCTCATTGTTTGGTAGCTTACTTCTCAGTGTTCTGATAGAAGAGTTTATATAGCTATAAAAACACATATTTTAAGCTTCCACTTTTACTTTATTGGCTTTTAGGTGTGACTAATAATGGTAGAACTATACTGTCTGCTTCACTCTATGTGAATACATTATGTTTCATAAAAATAATAGTAATAAATGATCTGGGAGTTAAATTATGGTGAGATTATTTCCAAAAGGAGGTGAGGCAGAGTTCTATATCACTTTTTGAATGATCACTAATGGTTAATTTTTTAGATTCTCTTACTGTATACATTAATGCATATTATGTCAGGGTCATCATTCATGGCAGTGGTCTCTTGAAAAATGTGTCAATAAAACATTTCTACTTGAGGAAAAGAAATAGCATGAACTAGAGAGACAGAAAGACTAAACAAGTATTTAAGAGTCCCTGAAAGCAGATCTTGGAGACTTAATAATATCTAATGTGCTGTTTGAATTCCAAACTCTAAACTTTTGGTGTTGAACGTTTGGGCCAATTTCATAAAAACTCAGTTTTCTTTTAGCTTTCTACTACCCTGAGAATAATGTAAGTGAACGAATAACTCCCACAGATCAAATGGTTATGCATATGGTCAAACAAGATGGTTATACAAATAAACCTTGACATGAATGAGTCTGTTGTTAACTCAATGTAAGTGAACATCTGCTGATTGTGTAGTATGTTAATAAAACACATTTAAAATGACTGGCTCACCCAGAACATTGGCAAAAGATGTGATAAAGCCCTTAAACCCGAGGCAACTGGCACTAATTTGCCTAACAACAAAAGCTAACCATTGTAGTACTTTCTACTTCTGTATTTTCTATTAATAATCACAAAGGGCTTACCGTAAAACCTTGTACTGAGTGCTAACCAGCGTGGGACAGTTTAAAGGGCATGTATAAGACATAATACCTATATTCCAGAAATTTTAGAATTTAGACAAGAACTAGATACACAGAAGAATTTGGCACATTACATAAGAAATATGGGCACAAATAAAGATATATGATTTTGTTTGAAGGGATGCTCCATTGGTAAGTGAGATGAGGCTAATAATACATTCTAAAAATTATGATTACGATATGGTAGAATTGTTGATCCAACATTTGCTTACCTAAACAATCACTACTAACATAGTGATAGGTGTTGGTAAGCTTTTGTAATGTTTTATAAAAAATAACTTTCTGCAAGTATTTATTCACAATCAGTTACCTACTATGTGTAAAATGCCATGTTATAAGGTTATGAAAAAAACTTGAATCCCCAAGAACATTAAAGTAAGGATATCATATATATAATAAAAGTAGACTGCATTAGTTTCATAGAAGTAATAAATGATCTGGGAGTTAAATTATGGTGAGTTAAATTATGCCTCCCAAAAGGAGGCAAGGCAGAGCTCTCTATATCACTTTTTGAACGACCACTACTGGTTAATTTTAAACTCTCTTACCTAATGCATTAATGAAAGAAAGGAATGAGATTGTTTTTTCTGTTTCCCTTGAAATTACTTTCATAGACATTCTCAAGTGAAAATTTAAAGGGTTAGAATGAAAGTTATTTTTATAGGCTATTTGAATCATAAACCTAAATGACACTGAACAGTTTCCTTATAGTGGTTGTGTTCAGAATTTACAATATCATAATTTTTATGATACTCATCAAACTTTGCCAATATGTTGTGATGGCACTTTTCGCTTAGGGTGCATTGTGAGTTGATAGTTGTTGAGTGATTTAATTAAAAAAAAATAAAATAGAAGATATAATAGAAGAAAATGCACTTAAAACATGGAGGGCTAGGGACCAAATATTCATACTGTAGGTTTTCCAGCTCCTGAATTTTTGTCACTAGATAGACAGTCAAACTTTGCATTCATATGTGTGCCAAATAGTGCTCTCAATTTAAAGCTCAATGTGATTTTACCTGTTTGGAGTTTACTTGAAAAAGGAAAGTAATGTGAAAGTAAAATATAAAAAATGACAAAGGCCCCAGTTGAGAATAATAAGAGTACATAATTTGACCATATATGGTAAACACAATTGCTTTAAACTTTAAAAACTTCTAAGCTTATCCCTGTTTCTATTGCCAAATGTAATAGGAAATTTTGGAACTCTGCGTTTTTCCTACAGCCTACTCCTTTTAAAGTAGTTAACCCTTTACCTGAAATTTAGTGCTTAAAATGCTGTCTTACTTTTATTGAATTTTGTAATATATGGGTGATATTGGTTGCCACAACTAAACCCCACAGATATTGAAAGTAATACCGTAACCCAAACATAGAATGTTCCAAATGAACACCTAGCCCTCTATATTTTAAGTGAATTTTTTTCTAGTCTATCTTCTATTTTTTCTATATAGAAAATATATTTTACCTTTTTATGGTTTTCCAAGCACTATTATCTTTCCTGCTAAGATACTCAAAATTCCAGCCATTTATGACTACAAGAGTTACCAAATACAGTGACTAATTTTGCCATTTGTTCTTCTGTTGGTGCTTTATTGTACTTATTTCAATACACCTAGCCAATAGAACAACAACAACCCATAACTTTTGGAGGTGTTTGTAGAAACAGTAGTTCCACTCGATCACTATGGGGTGATATCTGTTAATACGTGTCCTTCCTATTTGTTCACTGAAAACAAAGGAATTGTAGAGTGAAAATGGTGAGCTTTAAAAGATTGTTAGGTCCCATTTGAGAATGTGATTTACTATTCTTTGTTCATTCGTGGAAAATTTCAATGAATAATATCACAATATGTCTTCTTGATTGCATGTAGTTTGTATTTTTGTGATATGCAGTAATCTTTAGAATAGTAGAAGGCAGAGTTCTTAGAGTGTTTGGGTGGCATACAGTACAAAGTTAAAGTCTCACATAGGCACAATGGTAATTGAGTAATTTTCCTATCTAAAATTATAATTTCTGATTTATATATGGTGACTTCTTTATTGTATTTTATTTTAGAATTAATATAGACATGCAAGTGACTGGCAAATAAATAAAAAATTCACCAAGAAGATCTTGAATAAGGCAGCTTGACATGTGTAGCTACAAGATTCTATCAATAATTTGATTAATATTTTTTGATGCTAGATACATACCACCTATAGATGGCGTGTATATCTTTTGTCTGAATTCATCTTAGTTTCTTCTGCAGTCCTGTCATTGGTTCTAAAATATTGTTAAAATCTAGGAAATTTTATATTTTAAACATGTTTCTGTGGTAAAATTATAATATCAATATTTAAGGAAAGCTACTTTTAATTTTCAACACCAATGAACTTTCATTGTGGATGAAAATTTTAGTGTTGCGAAAGAAATAGACTTGCAGGAGGGAGAATGAAGTCAATTTGGAAAAATACTGATGATGTATCTTGTACTAGAGATGCCAAAACAGATGACTGCTTTAGATGTGTAAGATTTCTAAGGTTTGCAGGACAAAATTTGGCTTAGCCAGGTTCTTAGTCACTGGGCACTTCTTGTTATAAATAAGGAAATCGAAAGAACTGTTCCAATGTGCTCGACAGAGTCTGCAAAAGGGTCAGGTGTCCAGTTCCTGTCAATCTACCTTCCAATGTCCCTTGCTGTTCCTAAAAATTCAGAATGCTGGCAGAAGATCAGAAATGCAGGAAAGATCATACTGAGTTGCCCAAAATGTGTAAAGCTATGATTCCAGGAGGTATATCCCAGCCTTTTTCATTACTGGCAAATTTACAACCAGATGCTTGTAGCAGATTGGCTTGTAAAGTTAATGAAACTGAGCAGCTTCCCAGTGTCATTTTGTAGCAATGCCATGGAAAGATAGCTCCCTTAGCCAGCTTGAGATGACATTGATAAAATTCAGTCTCTTTGCCCTATTTTTTAAACTCTAGCTCAAGGGAAAAGGAACGCAGAAGATTTCTCGGAAAGATTTGGAAATGGCTGTTGAAGGGTTAATTTGTTTGCTGTCTCTTTGTAAGAAAATGTAGAGACCACTCCAGTCCTGCCAGGAGAGAGATATTTAGGGTAAGCAAACCAATAAATATTTAATATTGGACTATAATCTCAATTTATTATTCAAGAAAATGTAATCACAATGTATTTAATGAAAATAAAATTCTGTATTGCATTATTTGAATTAAATCACCTTGCAACCCTCAATATACTTGAAAGACCTGATCAGAATCGTATGGGTGAAACAAACAAGGTGACTTTCACAAAAATCTTCCAGCTGTTGTATTAGTCCATTCAGGAGGCTATAACAAAATATCATAATGAGTCATTCACTAACAACAGAAATCTGTTCACAGTTTTGGAGACTAGAAGTCCAAGAACATGGCAAAGACAGATTCAGTGCCTGGTATCTGGTGAGGACTTCCTGGCTTACTAATCACTGTCTTCTCCCTGTAACTCACATAGTGGAAGTAGCAAGGGTACTCCCTTGAGCCTTTTTTATGATACATTAATTCCATTCACGGGGGCTCCACATTTATGACTTAATCACTTCCTAAAGGTCCCACCATCCTAATACTTTTGCTTTGGCAATTATCATTTTAACATATGTCTTTTGGGGAGGGGGCAAAAACATTCAAACCATAGCATCTGTATTAATATAACTAGACTTGGGAAGAAGTTTGACTACTTTCTTCATGTTAGGGACCCACTGATAAACAGATCTTCTGTTGGGAAATGAATCAAAAGATCTGGGAGACTGACCTGGGCAATTTGAGACTCATCACCATTCCGACTCCCTAGGAATATGGGCTCTTTTGCCTTCTTTGCTCCCAGGAAATTGCCCAAGAACATATCCCTGAAATCATATGTACTACTAAGACAATCTGGATGGTGCAAACTATTAAACCCTATTAAAACCTCTGTATAAACATCTAAGTTTGGGGGTGTCTGGTGCAGAAAACTACATGTCTTGTAGTCACCAAGACAAAGCCCCTATGTCAGTTCCTTTGGTTATTAAGGTTGCCACTTGTTATTGTGATATGGTCTGCCTTTTTCTTTAGTCTCTCCTTGCCCTCAAGATGAGGAGGCCAGTTTCAGGTTATACTTGGTTTGGGAATCAAATTCAAAACCTATTATTGTCAATGATATTATTTGAGCATTTTTTGAGCTATTATTATATGAGCATTTTTTCTCATATAATTTATAATATTAATAGACTGGGGAGTCCAAAGTTTAAGTCTTCAATCCTGACATTGACTTGAAATTAAGACATATTTATCCGATTGGTTCTACAACCTTTCCACTCAATAGTAATTTCAAATTTATTAAGTCCAAAATAGAACATTTGAATTACATCACTAAATCTTCCTATCTCATAGGAATCGTTTTTTATTCCTCTCTTACCCTCAATATTCATATCCAAATCTATCAACAAGTTTTATGTAGTATATATTAAAAATATGTTTTCAATCTAACTTCGAAAGCTCTCTAAGATTATGACATTATTTCAATCCGCATTCCTCTTGCATTTAAATTATGTCAATGCCACTGGTCCAAGCAGTCTTTTTGCCCCCATTATCGATGCACTCCTTACAGGACAGCCAGTAGGCACATTTCAAATGCAGTGCTCAAATGCAGTGCCTACTCATCACACTTCAAAGAAAAAGAGAATAAAACCTTCTCCCAGGGTTTCGAAGACCCGCATGATGTGCCTAAAATTTGAAGCACATTTCCTACCACTTTTGTTCTTACAATGTGCTCCAGTTTATTGGCTTGCTGGTATTCCTTGAGTAAGGTTGCTCATTCTTTCTCACTCACAGTTCGCTATTCATCTCCTCATAGAAGCTTCCCAATATAGTTACCAAAATAGACTTTTTGTTGGATGATCTGAAGATCCACTACAATGTGTAAGGCATGGATACATTTTTCCTTTCTTATTTGTGTTGTGTTTCATGGATCTGTGATTTGTTTCTTTAATTAAATGTCCTTCATTAAATCTGAAAAATCTTCAGGCATTGTCTTGGTCAGGTCAGGGTGCTGTAACAAAATATCGTAAAGGACTTAAACCACAAAATTTATTTCTCAGTTCTGGATGCTGGAGAAGTTGAGATCAGGGTGCCAGTATGATCAGATTTTTTAAGTGAGCCTTCTTCCAGGCTTGTTTTCTTAGACTTCTTGTTGGGCTCCAACATCAGTGTTTCGGAGGTTCTCTAGAGGAGAAGAGGGGAGAGAGGAAACAGAGCTCTGGTCTCCTACGCTTCCTAATCTCATCATGGGACCCTACATTCATGATCTCATCTAGACCTAACTAACTCCCAAAAGCCTCACCTCCTAATACCATCACACTGGGGCCTATGCCATATGAATTTTGGAGGGAGAGTAAACATTCAATTCATAAGAAGCATTATTTAATTTTATATTTAAAATTTTTCTCTGGTACATTATTAACTCTGCGGAGTATGATGGGTTGCCTCTTAATCTCACTTGTTTTCTATCAAGTTAATAATCAGAACCTCAGAACCTCAAACTCTAATATAAAACAATTAAAATGGCAGTTTAAGCAGTAGCAAAAAAATGTTTTAGTGAATTCTTCCTTCCACATTTAAGAAATAATGAAGTGTTACTATTAGGCAATGCAAAGATGAGTAATTCCTAACAAAAGAAATTGAAAATTACGTATGCTAGAAACCTATGTGTCAACTTAAAAATATAATTATATGAATTCTAATCAATTAAAAACCTACATACGATGTAGGTATATTGCTTAATAATATATAAACTGGAAATTTTCAGGTCAAGAAAGCCAACATTGTTAGCATATAGAAGTTCAAAAAAATAAGTGTAATTACTACATATTTTGATAAATGCTCTGAAGAAAACAAAATAATTGTGATTTAGAATAACAGGTGGATCTGTTTTTGTGAGTTGATATGGGTATATATTTATATACTGAGATGGGAGATGGACATGGCAGAATCAGAAGCCGATAACACGTTGTAGTCTTCAGAAGAAGGCAATGTTGAAGAGTGTTGTCTATTTTTTCTTCTGTGTATTTATGGTTTAGGTCTTACATCCATGTGTTTAATCCATTTTAAAATATATTTTTTGAATACACTGTGAGATAGTTAGCTAGTTTCATTCTTTTGTTTGTGGCTGTCCTGTTTTACCAAAACCATTTGATGATGAGATTTTCCTTTCATCATTGCATATGCTTAGCTTTTTTCTCATAGATAAATTATTCATATAAGTGTGGGTCTTTTTTTTTTTAACTTTCAACTGTGTTCCACTGGTTTGTGCTTCTATTTATAGTCTAATACCATAGTATTTTTGATATGAAACCTTTGTAGTATAGTTAAAAGTCTGGACCTGTGCTACCTCTGTACTTTCTCTTTTTGCTAGGATTGCTTTGGCTTGCAACGTAAACTGCAGTAATGTTTGTTTTATTTCTTTGAAGAATTTCATTGAAACTTTGATAAGAATAGTGTTAAATGTGCATTTCGCCTTGGGTAAGGTGGCCATTTTAATAATGCATATTCTTCCGATCCATGAGCAGAGAATGTCTTTCTATATCTTTATGCCTTCTATTTATTTTTAAAAGGCCATAGTTTTTTTTGTTTGTTTTTTGCACAAGTACTTCATCTCCTTTGTTAAATCTATTCCAAGATATTTAATATTTTTTGATGTGATAGTAAAGGGAATAGAACCCATTTTCTTTGTATTCTAGTTTGATATTTACATATAGACTGCAACAGGCTGCTACCTCACTGTACTGATTTATTGCTTGCAATAATTTTTTGTGGAGTCTTTAGAGTTTTCCATGTATATTATGTCATTTTTTTTTTTTTTTTTGCATTAGTCTTAGAGCAGAGTCACGTATACCGAATCCTGGGTAAAAGTGGCATCTGAGGCCTACATTTATCTGTGCTGTGAAACGAATCATTCTGTCTTAACACATATTTTATTCACTCTATCTGACCTTTCTTGATGTTACAACCCCCACCCCATTAATGCCTTCTGTCATACATACTTAAGTGTACAATTAATACTTGCTGTAAAAAAAAAATTCATTTTCATACATCAAACATATCTCCTTATCTCATTTCTTTCTTTGTCACTTTCTTTCCTATTTCCACTTTTCTATCTCTTTTCCTTCCCTTCTTTGTTTGAAAACCTGGTATGTGCCAGTTCAAGCTTAATCCCTCTTGTTTTCATATTATCTCATGGACTGACTATGTATATGAATCTAGTATACATGTGTGTGTTATATCTTGCTTATTAGTTTGTTCTTTTGTATTTTCCACTATCCAGTAAGCTTTTTTTTTTTAAAGATTTATTTTTTATTTATACATACAAGCTGGGGTACAGGCCAGAGGCATGGGGCAGAGAGAGGGTTCACCAGAGACAGAGCGGGTAGAAGAACAGGCAGATCAGAAATACACTGCTGAGGGGAGCAACGGGGGAGGCAGGAGAGGTCTGCTGCGCCATGTGGGATTCTCCCTGGCTGGGCGTTGAACTCGCATCGCCGCTGCCAGCAGCTCCACAACACAGCGCTTAAGCGCTGCGCCACCAGGGAGGCTCCCAGTAAGCTTTTTATAGCCAAAGATTTATTATACACATCTTTTTTATCTTTAATACCTTGTATATTGCTTAGTTAAATACTCAGTTTTAAGTCAGCAAATGGATGAATTAATATGTTGACCATATTGTGAAGCTACTGAATGTCACAACAAGGTTAATAGATTTTGTCCTTTCTTGTTTAGGCTATGATAATTCTGGATTGCAAAATTTAGGGCAGTTATGAGGCAGGGTGATGTCCAACTAGACTTTGCCAGGTGGATTTAGATGACTGGCAAATAGATAATAATTAGAGAATACCATTCTTGGCATAGGAAACAGTCTGTGCCAAAGTACAAAATGAAAAAATACAGTATCAGGGAATTTTAAGTAGCTAATATTGCTAGAGTATAAGGTGAGGTGGTTTAAGTGGGTGATGGTTGGTGAGATAGGTAGAAGCAGAATAGAAGTAACAACATTTTAGGAAAAAATCCTTGTAATTTGGAGCCATAAAAGCCTGCATCATCCCTGTAGCCAGCTCATCTTTATAGAAATTTCTACATGAATAGGCAATGACCTGCCAAGACAAGCATGGAACCCAACCAGAGGGCAAAACAATGCAAAGTCAGCCAGGTCCCAGACCAATGAGGGCTGACTTCTAGCTAGTCACTGATAGAAAGACTGCATGCATTCTCATTAAAAGGGTTTGGTAGTAAGCAAGAGAACACCGAGGTGATATAAATTTTGTCTTTTGTTATAATTTTTTTTTATTTAACTTGTAGAGAGCAGATATATAGTTCAAACATTGATGCATTTCAGTTCCTTACAGTTTCTTCATGTCACATCCCAGAAACACATTATAAAAATAAATGTTTTAAAATAATTAAGAGAAAAAGAACTTGACATGGGATAGACCTAACCAGCTCTCCATCTCTGCTCCTAGTTACATCTACCAGCTTTCACTAAGTTGACTTGAACAAATTATTTAATAAGCTGTTATATTAAGTTAGGCAGTAGCATACTGCCATAACAAGGTCAAATTTATTGACCTTGAAGAGTTACTGAGATTACAGGTGCTCACTATCCAAGTAGTTTCTTAATGAGGACTGCCTCTGATTTGGATATCACTTGGGAAGAAGATATAAAGTAGTTAAAGCAGTGACTGATTTTTTTTTATTGTTATTTATGTCTTTTACATTTTGTATTCCCCTTGGGCAGCCCACCACCAATTCAACCATGATCCATCTCCATGGTCCCCTGTATTCTCCTCTCTTCCATTTTGTGCCCTTATCCTCCCCTCCCCCCTCCCCCACCGCTGAGTGTCTCTCTCCCACCCGGCCTCCCTATAGTCCTGTTATAAGTGAAACCATTCGATATTTTTCTTTTTCTTTCTGGCTTATTTCACTGAGTATGATTCCCTCTAATTACATCCATGTTGCGGCAAATTGCATGTGTTTATCTTCTTTCCATGCTGAATAGTACTCCATTGTGTATATGTACCACATCTTCTGGATCCAATCACCTATTTTTGGACATCTGGATTGCTTCCATACCTTTGCTATTGTGAATAGTGCCGCAATGAACATACGGGTGCATGTATCCTTTCGGATTAGTGTTTTTGTGTCCTTTGGGTAAATTCCCAAAAGTGGTATTGCTGGGTCGTATGGGAGCTCCATGTTTAGCAATTTGAGGAATCGCCATACAGCTTTCCATAGTGGTTGGACCAGTTCACATTCCCAC
>PVIJ01024664.1:0-11916 GCA_004024925.1 Scalopus aquaticus
ATGATTGGATCCAGAAGATGTGGTACATATACACAATGGAATACTATTCAGCATGGAAAGAAGATAAACACATGCAATTTGCAGCGACATGGATGGAATTAGAGGGGATCATACTCAGTGAAATAAGCCAGAAAGAAAGAGAAAAATATCGAATGGTTTCACTTATAACAGGACTATAGGGAAACCAAATAGGAGAGAGTCACTCGGGGGGTTGGGGGGCAGAGGGAGGGGAGCATAAGGGCACAAAATGGAATAGAAAAGAACACAAGGGACCATGGAGATAGATCACGACTGAATTGGTGGTGGGCTACCCAAGGGGATACAAATGTAAAAGACATAAATAACAATAAAAATATATATTAAAATTAAAAAAAATTACACATTCAAGAAAACATGCTAAATTAGCAGGGCTCCTCATTTTGTTGGTCTTTGATTAAGTACTTTTTATACCTAACTTCTGGAGATAAGAATAAAAATAGTATGGTTTGGGTTTTTTGTGTCTTTGTGTGTTATTTTGTTTTTTTGAAACCAAAGTGTACATTTGCTCTGAATTCCAATCTATACACTGAACAGAAAAAAGTCACTAAAGAAACACCAACAATCGCTGAACTTATTCATTATTTTTGAGCATCTAGTTTTAAGATTCTTCAGAGAGTTGAGGCATGATTAAACATCACATAAGTTGACTAAATTAATAAAGCAGCTGTTGTCTTTAAAGCACGTCAGAGATTTCAGTGGAGTGAGGACTTGCTTTCTGTTACAGCTAATAAATTTTCAAGTTAACATTTCATCAGGTTTCAGCTAAAATTAAATATCAAATCACAATTGTCAGACTAAACATACAGTGTATATCACCTTTTGAATCATCGCCTGTGTAAGTCTAACCCAGATGCTTCTTTAGCTCCAGCTCTTCTGCTTTAGCATTAATGCTCTGTGAGGTGTGTGGGAAGCCTAAGAGACCCAAGCCCCACTCACCTCAGCAAAATGTGTGCATTCAGCAGATACTGTCAATGACCATGGCAGGACAGATCACTGAGACGAACACTTTGTTTTCAGAGTAAAGACTGCCCAAATATCCGCCCCACCCCCATGCACCATCTCCCTGCCTGAAGTTTAAATCTAAGCCCCAACCTAAAAACATGGCCTCGGGTTTCTGCGGGCCATCTGCTCTGAAGAGCTGCTTCACTCAAATATTAACACCCACTACCTCTACTTCAAAACAGTTTTTTTGGCACAACCTGGCTAGAAAACAGCTGAAAGATATTTAAATCCAATGTTTAAGTGGCTTAGAGGATTATTAGTGGGATAAAGAGTTTTTTCGTCTCTAAGTGTCTGATTCAGTGACAAACATGGTTGATAGGGAGTGGAAATCCCAGTCGATGGTGAGTGTGAAAGTCATTATTACCTCCTCACAGGTCTTCTCTGGTCCGTTCATTCCCCATGGTTTCTGGCTCCTTCCCTAGGCCTCTTTACAAGAAGGTTCACAGCTACAAGATGATAAAAATGTCTCTGAGGAACAGTTGAATGTTGGTCACAAATTCCAAATGGGTTTTGTTCTGTTTTCTTGTAAGTCTCTGTAGTTTTCACATATTTCTAAACTCACTGACCCAGTCAGGATTAAATGCTTGAAATCCCAAGGTTCTTACCAAAGGAATGGTTTCTCCATTTATTTTGTGGCCTGGACACAAAAAGGCTATGCTTACTTTAAGATGAACATTTTGTGGTTAAAAGCCTGGACTCTGAAGTCAGAGTCTTTGGGTTGCAAACTTTGCTGCTTTCTCTGTGTGCTTGGAGAATCTGCTCGGTCCCCTTGCCATGGGACATATGCACCACACACATTTCTGACAAAATGTTTCCAAGGGGACACAACATCTACTGAGAAATGCTTTTGGGTAGAGATGGTTCTCCAATAGCCACCTCCCATTCCCCTTTACTGCACGGTAGATAATCATCAGACATAAGCAAGAGTAAAACACTGTGACACATTTGGCTTTTATATTTTCCCACCACCCCTTTTCCCACCATGCTTCCAAAAATCTTCCTCGCTTTTCCTCCCTTTAAATTTCAAATCAAATATCCAGATTCCTTAAAACCTGATTTATCATTCATAGTCTAGTATGAACCCAGACTAAGCCACCAAAATGTATTTGCTTTTTAAATGAGGAGCTAATTAACCAAATAAGTCATTGAACTGATAAACTCAAAAAGGGGTTATATTAGCCAGAGTATGAACAAAGCACAGAATATGTTCAATTGAAGATAATTCACATTGAGAACATTTACAAATCACAAACGTAGTTGATCACAACTCATCAGTGAATGAACAGAAGCCAAAAGGGCTAACAGCAGCAGAAACCTAAGCTACCCTTAGACCCAAAGGGACAAAGGGAGGGAAAAGGGCACCAGACACTAAAAGTACCATGAAGGGGCATTGGCTTCACTGCAAGAAAACTACCTTATGTCAAGAAAAACAGTTGGTCCAAGACAACCTAACTGAGACACAACCTTGACCTCACTTTCCTCACCCTTCCCTCAATCCCCATTGGCTGAACCCACAGGGAGCCAGAGGTGTACCAATGCAGCTCATGTAGGTAAGCCTTGAAGCTTAAAGCAGCCTGCAGAAGGGTAGGGAGGAGACACAGAACAGCAAATGGAATACACCCAGCAGAGAGGCTCTGAGACATCTGGGGCAGCACAACTCACTTCATCATCTCCCATGGCTTGCATCTCTGTCCTCCTCTCTTCCCATAAGATCTGGAGTCAGTGACTTGGCACAGAGCTTATGAAGTTTTTGTGTTCAAAAAAGAATAAAACTCTATATATTCTCTTCCCACCCTATACATTCCTGAAAGATTCTCTTAAAAGATTCTTAAAATCCTCGAAGATTCTTAAAAAAGAATCTAGTTTTGACCATCAGAAGGCAAAGTAACTGGGAAAAGTGATACCCCTTTGGCACAAACATATAACTTAAAGCCAGCATCTCTCCTGGAAAGAAATTTCTTGAGTGATCATATATCTCCAGGCTTTGGGTAGAAGCAATGAAACAAGCAGAACATAAATTTAACAGAGAAACTGAACCTGAGAGTCCCAGTCAAATCCCAGGAAAAAGGCGCTTTGTATGGAATTGGAGACCGTGACTCACACATAAAGCAGGATGTGGAAGTGGGGAAAAGAGACCCAACTTGAACACACACACACACCATGTAAATCCTACTTTACTGTCATTTCACATCTGAAGGTCAATGCCAAATGTGTTTCACAAGCAGCACAGTACACAGAAACTGCACTGACAGCAAAAGAGTTGGTAGGGTGCTTCCAGCAGAGGTCAAGATTACCCATGCGGAGATTGATCAGCATGTCCAAGAATCACACTTGGACTGAGGCAGATGGAAGCAGCCCATTCTTGCCCTGAGTGAAGGTAATCTGAGACATACAGTTAACACATATGTCCCTTAGCTAAACATATACAGAGGTAAGACCAAGACCTGGGAAAATGTACTGAATTTGTTCTATGACTACAAGACTAGCTGTCTGAAGGACACAGTAAAAACTCATTTGCAACCCTGGAGAAGAGTTCTTTTAGGATATAATTTTGAATTTCAACTTGTCTATCCATGGGTGAGAAATGAAAAATCACATTAATGCACATGAAAGTTTAGAAATTTGTAACCAACATTCAAATCCTCCTGTGAGATGTTTTTATCATCCTTGTGTTGCAAGACATAGTGATACAAAGGGACACACAAAAAGAGCCAGAGACGAAAGTCCCAGGGAGTCTTTCACTGGACCGGGGAGACTCAAGCTCCACAGTTCTCTTCAAGAAATACAATCTTGGTTTAGGCTAGTTCTCTTTTCTCTGAGACAGAGTGGGACACTAACTAGAAAAGAATCATGTCTCTTAAGCTGTTGTTGAGAGATTATAACTTCCTCCTGGCCCTAAAGCAGCTTCATTTCAGCTGCTCTCTCCCCTTCCCCTTGATGTGAACGAGTATGGGAGGCCGGCTGGCACCTGGCCATTCACAGTGGAGCCATATGGCCTCAGCAATCCCATCAGAAGTTGTTGATGGTGAAATCAGTAGTTTCCCACCTGGAATTTCATCTGGTCACCTAATAAGGTCTCTAATTTTGATAGCAAACCTCTGGAAAGAAAATGGCCAAATTCCAAGGGCACGGAGGATCTTGAGTTACTTTAATGACTTCTCCACTTCATTTTTTTGAAGTCTTCCATATGACTCTTTTCTAGGAACATCTGTATCCCAATATAATAATAATAGCAACTACAATATTCATTTGAGATCTTTCCAGATGACAGCACTGAGGGTTTTTACAAGAACATCACTGTTGAATTGTAAGTAGCTCCCACCATCAGTCTTGCTGGTATACAAGCCAAAGGTGACTTATAGTCAGAAAGCATTACTGAAATTTATTGTTAAGGTTCAGACTGTACAAACTAAGAATGAGCCAATTGTGATTACCACCATCCATACTGTCTCTTAACAGACTGACAGCCTTTCTTAAGGGCCCATTTGGTCAATTTCTGGCCAAAGGTATGTAAAACAAGTTGGCAAAAATTACCTGGAGAATTCACTAGCCCAAGTCCCCTCTCAAAGAACAGAGTGAAAAAATGAAATAAGGAAAATTGAGAGGTATATTAACTGTGCAATACATAATCTCTTGCTTTCTGCTATCTTTAACTAGAAAATTCTTCTTCTTTTTTTTCTTTCTCCCCCTATCTTTCCTTTCCTTTCTCCCTACTCACTATCTTTCCAGAATAGGGAAGAAGACCTTCAAAAAATTAATTGTCTAAAATAAACACTCCATCTTCACAAGACATGCCTAAGTTTTATTTTGGCATAAATGGGTTTTTTCCTCAATGTTTAAACCCAAATTTCCTACAAGAGCTGTGAATTTCATGCATTCCTTACTTGATCCTGACACCACTGAATATAGAGGAATTAATGAAATCAAATGGCCGAATAAAAGAAATAAGAAGCAATAACTGAGTTTGGTAATATGTAAAAACCAGTAATTAATTCTCATCTTTCCTACTCCTTATTAACCATGACCTGTTCAGTCACTTCTTTGAGTTTCTCAGTACCACAGGGGTAGGCGGTAGTCCTACTAGAAATAAGCACCCTCATCAAGGTCCTGTTCTCTTTGAGAACACTTCTGTTTTTAATACTGAATGTAGAAGGCCTTCAGAGGTGTCCACGTGGATGAATTTCCTGTTCTTGATTACACTGTGTGGCTTGGGTTCTGCACTAAGCCCAGATTAAAATTTTAATCATCTTTGGTTTTAGAAAGGAAAAGACTAAATCCCACTTCTCTTCTTACCTAGATTTAGTTCATGATATATTTAGGTGACTTGATTTAAGGCATTTATAAACCAAACCAGTATTCTAGAGACTTTCAAGTACCTTAATCTAACAAATTACACTACTGTTCAGTGAAGTTTTTTCTTTGGAACTTTCTTACATTTATGAAAGGCTATTGTTTTTATCTAATGTTTTAGGTTAAAGAATGAGGGAAAAACAAAATATCTCTCCCCTGAATTTTTAATTTTATTTAAGTTTTTTAGTCTAGGTAACATTGGCTTACATTATTGCTGGTATTTTGAAAGTATAGGAGAATATCCCCAGCACTCAACTACACCCCCAAGGTGTGCTCCCCACCACAGTCCACCACACCACAGTCCATGAGCTACCCTGCAACTTTAATCTACAAAAGACCTTTCAAAGTACTAGTGAGAAGAACGTGCTCTGCTACCCTGCCTTTTACTTATTTTAATGACATTCCCTTTAAGAAAAGTTCTGAGATGACTTGAAGGCAATGGGGAAATGCTGAAGAGTCAAGTAAACCTTATGACTTTTGTTTCATAAATTTTCAACTATAATAGCTTGAAACTTCGAAGATTTTAAAATATGATTAGTCCCCAGTTTGCATTCACTAGGGCTAGTGTGATCCACATCCTGTCCTCTCCTCCCTACTCTAGCTTCTGAGCAAGCTTGGAACCTTTAGAAAAACTGTGGGATCATACAACAAAGAAATTGTGAAATGCAGTGCTTCTCAAATATTTCCTCTAGGATCCAGGAGAGCAGAAGCTGCCCACTTGCCCGTAAGAGGGTCTGCTGGCATAGCAGGAAGTGGCCACAATGTACAGGAATGTCGCTGAAGTGTAGTGTTTTATTCAAATGAACTCTCATACTATAACTAGTAATTCTGTGTTTCTTTTAATGTTTGTATCTTTTATGTTACTTATTGTGAGGAAAATTGACACTCCAGGAAGAAACACTATATCCTCCGACGGGGCTGGTGTACAGATATATGTACCACATCTTCATAACCATTCATCTGCTTTGGGGCATTTAGGCTGTTCTATAACAATACAGAGAGCACTGCATCCAAAAAAAAAACCTGAATATACATTCTCATCAGGTACACGTCGGACATTCTCCAAGATCGACCATATACTGGGTCGCAACACAAGAATCAGCAAATTCAAAAAAGTCAAAATCATATCAAGCATCTTTTCTAACCACAAAAGTATCAAACTAGAAATCAACCATAAAAAGAAAACAGGAAAAACCTCCAATACAAATGCCTCATTTTAGAAGCAAATTTCCAATGTCTGTTCTGAAGGTATTTTCTACAACATGTTGTTCCTCTCCAAAATGTGTTTATTCCCTCTACCACAGTGTGCCATTTCACTTTCTTGAACTCAAGAATCCTGTTAATTAAACATTTGTTTGCGCCTCCTTTAAAAGTACTATACCCCTGGAAGAGCTAAGTAACTTCCTCATTTTATATTGGAGATAATAGACTCTGTACTGTTGGACTCTTTCTATTCTAGAATCACCTTTGGACAGTCTGGGGTACCTAAGAAAGAGGCATTATGATAGCACTTGGTTTGCCAAGGTGACCCAAACACCTAAGTGAACTGGAAGTAAAGGCCTCATCTCCATCTCAGGTAGAAAACAGAGCAAAGCATCATTATGAGAAAGACCCCAAGCTCCATTAGCACCTCTCTCACTTCATAGACTTTCCAACACATCTTCCCATGACCTCTGCAATATTCCAGATGTTTTAACCAGCTACAAAATAGTCCAAAACCAAGGTGTATGGTTTATATTCTTAGACTTTTAGGTTAAAACAACTTTGCCTTCCTGGCTCCTTCTTTGCTCTGCTAATCTCTTCCTGGTTTTCCATCTTTTCTCTTAAGACCATCATAACTGGAGCTTCTATACAGTTTGACCATTAAATCAGGTAGGCAATGATTTGGCAGGCAAAGAAAGGACTTCAATTCTAATATTCAAGGCACATGTGCAACAGAGAAATTCTCAACTCAGAAAAGAACAGAGATTAAAATTTGGCCCACAACTGATTTGATCCCTAGAGAATTTTCTTATTCTTTTATCCAGAACTGCCTTTCAACTACAGAGTTTCCTCTCCTTCCACTCCCCCCTCAACCTTCAACTGAAACTCTGCAGATTTTGTTCCTTTGACACTAGGGACACTTTCTTACCTTTCAAATTCCTTCTTTAAAACTTTAAAAATGGATCCATTCTTTATGTTAAATGTCTAAGATTAGATCTTTATTTCATTTTTTTACCTCCCACATAAAAAATATTGCACAGTACAATAAATTGTAGTTTTTCCTTGTTTTCTAGGATTCATATTAACTCTAAGTTTATTTACTTCCTCTCCTCTTTTTTTTTTTTGCTTTCTAAGAATTACCACCAAAAATAAGAGAAATAAAATTACCAACTATCATATTGACTCTCTAAATCAGAACTCCAAACTATGTCCTGAAGTCTAATGTAAACAAATACCAAAACTCCCTCCCTGCTCAAAGGAATTTCTTTAATGACTCTTCTATCATTAAATCTGGAAGAAAAGGGAGAAGGAAAAAAGAAAGATAATGGATAGACCAAAAAAATATGGAAGTTAGAAACATAGGCATAATAGGTAATTGACCTGGGAGAGGTTTAAACCAGATGAGAAATTTAAGATTAATCCAATGTATATTGCAGAACATGAAAAAGCTCAAAAATTGAGACACCAGCTACTTCTGGAAAGTGACATAGGGTGGAGACAAAAAGTGGAGGATTGTCCATTTAAAAAGTGATTCACCTTCATCTCCTTCTTTATTTCATCAGAAGAAAAGAATTTTATCATTTGGGGAAGGTAAAACAGAAATTTCTGAACAATTAAGAGCAGGTAATACTGAATGAAGACAGGCAGTTTAAACAAAGTCATACATACTGAATGCTGAAATGCTTCTCACTCCCTTTCTCCATTTGTCTCCCAGGATGCTGGCAACCAGTTACATAAATTCTGGACTGGAGACTGGAATAGTCTTCTCCAAAGACTCAAACCATCTCAAGGAAAGAGATCTAGAAAGTGAACATCAGCACGCCCCAAGGAAACAGCACAGCCACTCTGCAGTGAAGTCTGCCCATGAGGCCCATCCCTGAGCAGAGTCCCACTGGCCCTTAGGTCCCACTCTCCATGACCAGGCAGACACAGATCGGCCAACATCTGGGGGAAACCTTTACTTTAAAGTCAGGACCGAAAGCAAGTAGGACAGAAGTATCTAGGGGAAAGTAAAGACTATGTAGAGAGGAGGAAGAGTACTATTTGAATTGTCATCACAAAGATAAGAAAATATGTTGCAACTATGAGCAAGAACAGAACACAGTTTTTAAATTGTTTTTAAAGCTATTCAGAGAACAAGAAAAGACTTGTTGGAAATTAACAATATAGTTGCTTAAATGACAAATTCAATGAAGACTTGCTAGAAAAGCTTGAGAAAAAGCTACAGGCAGTAGATAAAAATACTAAAAAATAGAAAATAGCAAAGAAAAGCTAAAGCAATTTTACACCCAGAACAATAGGTGTGTCAGAAAGAGAAAATAGAAGGACTATAATCATTGAAGAAATCATTCAAGAGCATTTCTCAGAAGTAAAAGACATGGATTTCCAAATTCCAAGCCCCATCCAGAGTCCATCATAATGGAGTCCATCAAGCTCACCAAAAGACAACATGTGGTGATTTCAGCTGACAGAACCCTGTGATGAAAGGGAATATCTTAGAAACTTCCAAATAGTTAACACAGGTTTTCCATGAAGGACAAGGAACCCGAACTTTGAAGATATTAGGATTGTCTTCAAAATTCTGAGAAATAGGGCCTCCCTGGTGGCTGTGGAGCTGTCGGCAGCAATGACACGAGTTCGACCCCCGGCTGGGGAGATTCCCACATGGCATGGTGGACCTCTCCTGCCTCGCCCGCTGCTCCCCTCAGCAGTGTATTTCTGATCTGCCTGTTCTGCTCCCCACTCTGTTTCTGGTGAACCGTCTCGCCGCCCCATGCCTCTGGCCTGTACCACAGCTTAAAGAAATAAATCTTTAAAAAATAAAAATAAATAAAAACAAAATTCTGAGAAATAATTAATTCCAATCTAAATTGGAATACTCAGTCAAATACTAATCAGGCATAAGAGTAAATAAAGGCATTTGTAGAAAGCAATGTGTAAGAACATTATCTCCCATGTAACTTTTCTCAGGAAAACTCATAAACAGTGAAAATGATCATAATTGTTGTATAGTCATATAGAAAAATATTAAATACTAGTTAAGGAGAATAAATTTTAACTACAAGAAATAGCACAGGCAAATCACAGGAATATAATGTTGAGTAGGAAAAAACATCACAGAAGGATATCTACAGCAATTCATTTCTACAATACTGCAAAATACACAAAACTAAACACATTAATTGGGAACATAAAATGCAGTGAAACTATAAAACAACCACACAGTGTAGAACTATGCTCACCCACGAAGGGAAAGGAAGTCAATGAGATGAGAAGGCAGCAGTCAGGGAACTTCAAGGGGAAGACTAATATTCTTTTATACCAACTGAGAAAGTGCTGCTGTTGGAGGTAAGATAAACACATAGAGCTGTGCTGAATTCTCTAGCACAACCTGCCAATGTTCTCTCCTTGTTGTGGAACCATAATAGAAGTACTGGAGTGAACAAAGATTATGAAAAAGCTGAGTCCACACAGGAAGCAGTCTTTTGTTAGAATACATAAACCCAAAGAACACTGACTCCACATGATTCAAGCACAATTCAATAACCAAAAGGAATTGAAAAGGACTTGCATTCTCTGCTGTATTTCTAGAAAAATGTAATGAGGATCCCAGTCCAGAGTCGTCGATAACACACTAAATACTTATGACTTCCCGTTCCCTTCTGCAGCACCTCTCAGACCAACTATAAGACTAACAACTCTACTTCTCTTTGCCAGGTTGTGGGTCAGGAAATTGAACTTTGAACACTGTCATCTTATACTTTTTTGCCCTCACAAATTAATATAGAGATTGGATAAAAGATGTGACAACACTTAAGGTGCTGAGATACATGGCTATGAAATTTGTTAAAGGTAGACTTGTTTAAAATATACTAGTCCATTTTCTCAGTCCCCTATCTCCAATTTAACACAACTTGGAAGAATTAGAGAGAGAAAAAAACTCTGCTTTTATCTAATGGTATGAAGTAGTATATTCAGAGAGAACTTGTGAAAAGAAGAGAGTATATAAAATTAACTCTGTGTTTTAAATGAGTATCAAAAATTTAGACCCAAAACCCAGTGAAAAAAAAAACTGTGCTGTCTTACTGTCAAATTATAACTGAAAAATTATATCCATATTCCACAGGAGCGTCCTGCAGTTTCTCCAGCTAACACATTGGTATTCTTGTGTGCTCAATAGTAAAAAAGGAGTGCCTGATTACAACTCACTGTCCAGAATTTTATGACTAGAACTTGAAGAAAACGGAGTTTCTGCCAAAATAGTTTCCTGCCCAGGTGCTGAACCAATTAACTCTTAAGCAATCAAGCAGTAAAACCAGTAATGGTGAGTTTTCTGAAGTGCTATATGTAAGGAGACAGCTTGGAAAAATAAAAATGAAAATTTGTTTTCATAACCACTAGTGTTTAAATCCGGAGAGACTGTGGGAATGCCTTGCTGAAATGTATGTGACATTGCAAATTCCCAAAAGATCTGGTGGTTAAAAATCTGTGCAGTACTTTTTTCCTAAATGTAGAGGCAACTATTATTATAAAGCATAATATCACTGTCTATAGAAAATCTAATAAATAAATTACTTTAAAAATTTTTTGTTCAAATTTGAAATGGGTTATTAAAATATTTCTTCCAACTATCAGCATTAAAATAAGGTGTATAGCCCTGGCTTATTTTAAGAAGGAAAGAGTAAGAAACTAGTAACATTTTTTTGCTAAAGTTTCAAAAATTTAAATATAACATTATACTATTTTAATAGTTTCACAAATGATATTTTTTTAATATATATTTTTATTGTTATTTATGTCTTTTACATTTTGTATTCCCCTTGGGTAGCCCACCACTAATTCACCCGTGATCCATCTCCATGGTCCCTTGTGTTCTTTTCTATTCCATTTTGTGCGCTTTACCTTCCCTTCCTCCGCATCCCCCCCCCCAATTGTCTCTCTCCTATTTGGTTTCCTTATAGTCCTGTTATAAGTGAAACCATTCGATATTTTTCTCTTTTTTTCTGGCTTATTTCACTGAGTATGATTCCCTCTAATTCCATCCATGTCGCTGCAAATTGCATGTGTTTATCTTCTTTCCATGATGAATAGTATTCCATTGTGTATATGCACCACATCTTCTGGATCCAATCATCTATTTTTGGACATCTGGGTTGCTTCCATACCTTTGCTATTGTGAACAGTGCCGCAATGAACATACGGGTGCATGTATCCTTTCGGATTAGTGTTTTTGTATCCTTTGGGTAAATTCCCAAAAGTGGGATTGCTGGGTCGTATGGAAGCTCCATGTTTAGCAGTCTGAGGAATCACCATACAGCTTTC
>PVIJ01024665.1:0-11914 GCA_004024925.1 Scalopus aquaticus
TTTTTTTTTTTTTTTTTTTTTTTTTTTTTTTTTTTTTTTCATTTGTCAGAATTTCTCCTGGATTCATAAAATTGTATTATTGAAGAGTACCAATAATTTGCCCAAGATCATAAAATTATTATTATTATTTTTGGGGGGGGAAGAACTGGGGTGTAGGCCAGAGGTATGGGGGTGAGAGGATTCACCAGAGACAGAGTGGGGAGCAGAACAGGCGGGTCCACTGAAATACACTGCTGAGGGGGATCAGTGGGTGAGACGAGAGGTCTGCTGCGCCATGTGGGAAGCTCACTGGCCAGGGACCGAACTCAGGCTGCAGTGGCTGCTGATAGCTTCACAGTGCCGAGACTTAACCCGTTGTACCACCAGGGAGGCCCTCGTGTATTTTAAAGAGGTGTTCTTCTCTCTCAGAAACCAGGGATCGAATGTTCAATTTTTATCTAAAACTTTTAAGTATTTCCATTTTCCCCTTTCCCCTTATAGTGAGGACTCTGAAGAAAAAGATGTGAAGACCAAGAAGGATGATTCTCACTCAGCAGGTAATGAATTGTTTTTAATATAATAGGTGTAATTCCTTTTTATATATTTATTCATTGGCTGTTTTAATAAGCAGTTTCATGATAACTGATTTTCACGTTGAAAATGCATCTTTGAAGATGTCACCATCTTCAAAGAATTGATAGTGATTTTCAATCCTCATGGCTGTTATTGTCTTGTTATGATGCTTTCCTTTATTTATCTTTGACATACTTATGCTTAGTCCTACTCCAGGATTTCTTTTCCAGTAGGTTTACTACATTAGGGCTTTGCTTTTTAAAAGTATTTACAGATAATCTCATGCATAGTCAAGAATAGAAAAAAATAGTAACGTTCATCTGAAGAGCTATGAATGAACCTCTACCTCTAAATCATATCAAGTGTTGTCAACCCAACAGTACTTCCATACAAGATAACATAGTTTAAAAAAAAAAGGTTGAAACTGTGTATGAACAAGTAAGATCTCAAATTATAGACAGTGTTAAGAATATGTATAATACTAAGTAAAAGAGGTATAAAAAGCGAGACTAACTGGTTGAAATGCAAACAAAGGTTAGTTTCAGGACTATTTTTTGCTGGGAAGTAGTCTTTTGAAAACGCCACAGAGAAAGCTTTTTTGTAGGAATTTTAACTTGAAAGAATTAATGAGACCTCATGGCCAAATAAAATGTTAAGCCTTGATTGTTTATTTTGGCTTTTTTTTTTTTTTATCTCCTAGCAATTGAGAGTTCATTCCATATTAACCTATATTCCCAGGCTTTTGCCTTCCTGGGTCTCCCCTAAACAAGACAGCTATTTATTTAGCCCATATGTGGAGGGTCAACCAAGTTCCACTGAATTCACTCCACTGTGCTGTTTGCTGTCATTCCTTTTAAAGGCTATTTGACTGCCCAAGTGGGAAAGAAATCTGTTACCCTTTCACACTGTGTAGTGATGTGGTGATTGTACGCACTTTTACTCAACTGCTTGGGGAGCTCTAATGTAATAGTGTGTTGAGCACTTCAAGATGGATTCCCTCGTGCTAGTGGTAAGCACCGCTCCTGCCAGCTGTGCTTAAAAGTTGACTTGATCTAAGTATGTGTTTTAAAGTTTCCCTTAGTTTCCTCTAAGTTAAAGTGGCCACACCTCATTCATTAAAAAGGGTACCAGTTTGACATTTTAGGGTCTACATGTTTTGTATTTTTAAAGTAAATATAATTTCTTCCCCCTTCTACTATTTAAAAATATTTTTCTGACTTGTGTCTAAAAACTGTGAACCTAGTTTTGCATATAATTGAAAAATTTAGGGCAAAGCAATGATAGGAATTTAAAATATATTATTGGAAACATGTATTCATACCTAAATTCAGCTTTATTTTCACTTAAGATTACATACCTAAGCTATTTTATATGTAACAGTGGTAGCATAGTCTTACTCAAGTTTATTCTTTGAGTTTTAGTCCTTTTGTATATTTTGTAGGAATTTTTTATTTCCGTACAAGGTTTCAATTTTTTTACTTGGTGATGAGAGCTTTTAAAATCTACTCTGTTGCTACTTGAAATATTTAATAGGACATTCTTATTAACTAACCACATTACATCCCCCATGGTTTATTTTATAACTGGAAGTCTGTGCCTTCCGACCACCTGTCATGGAAAATGTCAAGGTTAGAGTTTACGCTTTTTGAGTGAAACAGTGGCAGCTTCTACCTCATGTTGCCCACTGTTGTCCCTTCTCTAGTCAGCTGACAAATGAACTTCCAGCCCTCTTGGTCACTCATCGTAACTTTGATATTGTAGAGGACAGTGAAGATGAAAAGGAAGATCATAAAAATGTGCGCCAGCAACGACAGGCGGCATCGAAGGCAGCTTCGAAGCAGAGAGAGATGCTCCTGGAAGACGTGGGCAGCGAAGAGGAGCAGGAGGAGGAGGATGAGGCGCCCTTCCCAGAGAGTACGTGACGTGATGGGGTGCTTGCAGGTCCCGGCTGTGGTTTCTGACTGTGATGACTTCAGCACTTCTGTGTTACATGTTACAACCAGTCGCTTAAAGTAGATCCGCACTGTTAGAAGAGATGGTTGTTTTAATACCTGATTTAAAAGGTCGATATTAAGCAGTTCAAAGACTTTTGTGATTTTGAGGTCCGTCATTTGTATTTCAATGCTGAGTGAACAGTAGCTAGAGGCCAGTCAGCTGCGGTACAGTGACTGATTACTCTTTGTGTTTTGGCCTGGTAGAGGTTCCAGACCTTTTCCTCCCGTTAAAAAGAAATTCCGTTGAGGTAGTGTTGGTTTACATTGTTGATGTTTTCGAGGAATGGACTTTACCTGCTCAGGTGGCATTCCTAGCCACATGAACCACCAGCATTTAAGAATACTAATAACAGAATTTAGGTGTTTCACAGGTTACTCAGGTTAATTATATGTATGTTTTCTTGTTTCTTTTATTCATAGTTGGACCAAACACAGCAAATCAATTCAGTTTCATTTCCTGGTAGCACCAGTATTATATGAAAATGATGGAACTACCAGAAGTTATTTGATGGTGTCCATGTTTATTCAGATTAAGTCTTATCTCTTCCTGTAGCCCAACTTCCTCTTCCAGTAAGTCAGTCATACCAGCCCCGTGTGCGGCGAGTAATAAACCTGTTTCACAGGTGGGGCCACCACAACTCCAGCCACACTGGCAGAGCAGCTGCAGTCCGAGAATGTCTGGCTCCCAAATCCCACCCTCTAGTCGTTCCTAGCACGCCTTCATTCTGTTCACTGTGGAGGCTGCATGCATTAAGTTGGATTCTTCTTTCCTCTCAGAAGATTCCGGCAGCGATGAAGATTTCCTAATGGAAGATGATGATGATAGTGACTATGGCAGTTCAAAAAAGAAAAACAAAAAGATGGTTAAGAAGTCCAAACCTGAGAGAAAAGAAAAGAAAATGCCCAAGCCCAGGCTAAAGGCAACAGGTGAGCTCTCCGAAATGACATTAATTACTGCTTTGAAAATTTTCAGGAACCAGTCATCTTTTTCTACAGAAATTCTTCATTAGGCGCTGGTAAAAGGTTTCTGAAAAGGGACCATTCTTTAGGAAACCGCCTGAAAGAAGAACTCGGGGGCCAGGGGCTGGCAAGTAGCCCTGCCCTCACCTGAGCTGGGAGCGAGATTTGGGAGGGACTGTGTCGGGCACAGGGGTGGGAACGCTCGTTACCCACGGTGTTGCTCTTCACAGCTAGTGAGAGTGTGACGCTGCACGCACACCCCCAGTGACCACCCCCACCGCCCTCTGCCTTAGCAGAATAGAACCTCACTGGATGACACGGGTTCATCTTCTCTGAACTCTGTGTTTTCTGCCAGATTTTCTCTTCGTTGGAACTATTTTGTCATTAAATCAGAAAGTTGGGTTTGTGGTTGTTTTTTTTAATTCTGGCCAGTAGAACTGGTGATTTCTAAAATCACTGTTGACTCTTGGGAGTGATGGAACTATCAAAAGTTCTTGGATGGCTTTAGAGTTTCTCAGATTAAGTTGTCACCTTTCTTGTTTTTTACTTACTTTTTAAACATAAACAACTTTTAGTTTCACAAAAAGTGGTGATGTTGCGCAGTTTCTCTAGCCTGACATTTCTTAAAAGCTTTACTGCTAACATAGCATTACATGGATAAAAGTAGGTGAAAGACATACCGAATGGTTTTAGTGTATGTGGACTGTAAATAACCAAAAAACATTCTTGCACTCTGTGAAAAGTGCACTGGTTACCAGTAGGAATGGGGGTTCCGGGGGGAGGGAAGGGGATAGGTCATTGGCACTGGAGCTTTGGTAAAGCACGTGCACAAATGGAGGTGTGAAAATGTACCCCCAAAGTTACATAGATGTGTAAAGGACTGACAAATTAATAATTTAAAAAGTGATTGGAAATCAGTGCACTGCATCATTTTCATGGCCAGTTGAGAAACTGAGGTGGGTTGGTCTGGGGACGTGTGTGCGTCAGTGCCCACCGTGGTTTTTAGTAAGTTGGCCTGTTGGGTTCAAAAATAAGTTTTATTCTTACAAATTGCTTTGGGTCATAGCTGATTTTTATTAAAGGCATTTTCTTCTGACCCTTGCCCCAATTGGTGTTTTTCTTCTTTCAGTGACGCCGAGTCCAGTGAAAGGCAAAGGGAAAGTGGGTCGCCCCACGGCTTCCAAGGCGTCAAAGGAGAAGACGCCGTCTCCCAAAGAAGATGATGAGGAACCGGAAAGCCCCCCGGAAAAGAAGACATCTGCAAGCCCCCCTCCTGAGAAATCTGGGGATGAAGGGTCTGAAGATGAAGCCCAGTCTGGGGAAGATTAGAAGTGATGATGATTTGGGGAGAGATTTTATTAAAAAAAAAAAGAAAAAAAAGAAAAAAGGGGGAAAAAGAAAACCTACTTAAGATAGAACATGGTTTTGGCTATGGCTTGACTCATGGGCTTTCGATGCTTCTTTTCCTTTTATTGAAAATAACTTTTTCTCTCCTTTTTTTTTTCTTTTTAAGAAAACCATTGTACGTTTAATTTGCCTTTCTGTCTTTCGGTCTTCTCTTTGCCACCTGCCCTCCCCCTCCCCCAATGAAAGCCTTGTCAAATAATCACTGGATTGATTGCTTCATCTTTTTATTTCTAATGGAAGGTGTACCACAGTTGCAAAGCAATAAGATTTGAGGTGAACCTATGAAAATTTTGCTTTTTGCTAAGCGGTAGCAAGTTGAACAGTAATCAAAATGTCAAAGGGTTTTAGTTAAAAGATGCTTCTTTCTCTACATGGACTTTGAAAAAATTGATTGTCACCTAATACGGTTTATCTATATATACAGGTATAGATGTCTAAAAAAAAATCATGACTTTAATCTTCCACTGATGGGGCAGGTAGGAGATCAAGATGAATTCTGAATTGTTACTAAAAGTATTCATATTTTTTACCGGGAGGCAGGGTAGGGGGGTGGAGCTTCCTGGCCTTACTGTAGGATGTGAGTTTGTTTTTATTTCATCACTTACGATCTCAGAGACTCAGAGCCAGTGATCCTTTTATCCTGCTAAGGAACTTTTTTAAAAAGCAAGGACCACCAAAACATCACTCTTTTCTTACTTCATTCTTTGATGGTTCATGTTTTAAAATACATATGTATTGTATCACTCTGTTTCTTGGATAAAATTTTACCAAGGATCTGAACAAAACAAAACAAAAAAACTCCTAAAAGCTACATGGCAAGATCTATACATCACAGTGGATTTTTTCTCAAACTGACAATGTTTAGGTTTTAAGCAAATAAAGTACCAGTTAATGTGAAACTCAATCACAAAGACTTGGGATTTTTCCTTTATGAAACCAGAGAATTGAGATTCTCTTAAGCTGTAGATGGACGTTCAGATCCCACGAACCATGTTCTGTTTTTATTTGGGGATAGAACATTCTAGCTTCCCATTCTTCGGAAAAACATAAGATGCATTTCTCAGCCTCCTGCTGCTACATAGGACCCCCTCACCCTGCCCCCCATGTCTAGCAGCTCCGCCCTGGCTATCTCCTTGGCTTTCTCCATATTCTGTCTGGGATGGGAGTATGTTCAATGCTGCTCCCACGCTCTTCAGTTTGCATTCGTCTTTACTCGGTGCTCCTGTTTACTGTTCTCGTTGCTTAAATCGGTAGTTCAGTTCAGAGACCATGCCTTTGGAGGCCTGTGCGGTTACGACAGCCTCCCCATGCCTTACGAGCAGTCAGGAGATGGCTGTGGGCTCCATTCTCCACCTCCTGATACCGTGAGCTAATGGGAGCAAGGTTTAGGGTTCTTACTGAAATTTAGCCTTTTTATCCAAATGTGCTTCCCCGATATCTTATTTAGGCAGTTTCCTTTCTATCTTAAGTCCCCACGTATTTTTCTCAGCATCGCTTTCTTTCAGATGATTCTGAGTCAAAGGGTTATTTAAGGAATATTTTCACTCTGATTTTTAAGACACTTTATGGAATATCCTTATTCTGTGATTTAAAAAAAAACAGCACCCAGTGACTATCGCGTCAATGTTTAAGAATGAACTTGGAGATTTTAGTACTTAGCCAAAATGCAGAACTTGAGCATTAGTAGCGATTGGATTATTACCTTTCATGATGGTCAACTTTATTGTTGTGAACTTTGAAATGAGGGTGTTAAAGATAATTCTACTTGCATTGATCGGTTTGTTCAGGTATCTAATTTTAACAAAGTTTGTGCTCATCGAGTAAAACACCTTATCAGTGTTGCCACCATGCACTTCTATTTTTAGGGTTTTATAACTTTAAGTCTTACATTCCTAGTAACATTTGAACTTTTCTTAGGTTATGGGTCATGAAGTTGGGGGGAGGGGTTAAAAGTTGAGCCTTGATATTTTACGTAACAGTCTATTATAATCTGCACTAACATCTCTGCCCTACGCCCATGCTTTAGAGAGAATCGTGTCTTCTGGTGTGCATTGATTGGGTTGGGTTGCTTGGGATTGCTTTTTAAAAAATGGATTCTTGAGATTGAAGATGTATTATATATTTCTAATAGACTGGACAAAAGGATCTGTGTCCCAAAGTGAGACAGGCTCTGAATGAACTTTGTTTTCTCCACTTTTTATTGATTTAAAACACTCTCGTCTTCCCTTCAAATCATGCACATGAGGAGAGGATAGCAGCGGTGTCTCAACTGGAAACAGGTGTTCAGTGTCAGGCCGGGTGGCCTGGGACAGGCCAGGAGCTCTAAGTGGATAGGGCCCGGCTTCGGGCATCACCCCTGACTGAACTCCCTCTGCCTCTGGTGTGCCTGCGGCCACGTGGCAATGGCTTCACTGTCTTGCTTTGCCTCTCAGGAAGTAGGACGTTAACCCTGAAGGTGCTTGTTTGTGTTACCCGGATTCTCTGCCTTAGCTGTTAGGTTTACCTCTGGAATATGAATTTGGGCAGCTATGCTGACTGACACTACATTCTAGTTTTAACGATTCTTTTTCCCCAGACGCGGCCCCCACCACAAACACATAACAGCTAGAAAAGGGTATCTTATGTTTTATTCAGTCTAACTTGCTGCTGCTTTTAGCTCTCACCTTGGATTGGAGTTAGTGAAGACATTTTAGTTTCGGTAACAGTTGATGTGCCCTTTTTTCTAAAATATCTCCCTTTCTTATCTCCACTTCCTATTGAGTCCATGAAAGAAAATGAATGGGTGCGTCCTCCTTTAGGGAAGTAATGAGTGGAAATCTTTTAATCTCTAAGTGGATTTCCCACGAAGGAATTTTGATACTGTTTTTGTTGTTTTTTGTTTGTTTTTCACAGTAACCGGTTTGCTCCAGGTTCATCCTCAGTTCAATACTTACTCTTGGTACTGGTTCAAATAGAATATTCTTATAGGTAAACTTGGAGGCGATAATCTATTAAAGTTGTGGCACTTGTGGAAGTGGTCAGCTAAACTGACTGACGCTTTGGTTTTTCTTTTATTTTTTGGCCCATGTACATTCAAGAAACAAGTGGACTTTAGGATACTGGCTGGGAAGGAAGTAGTGCTTTTATTTAAACAAACCAGTTTGGGAGATGCTTTGAGAGTATAGAAATGCAGAATTTCCTCTCAAGAGCAACAGGCAAAGCTTTCTAGATCTTGCGGCCGGAGCGGCTGTTCTAAGGAATGGGAGTCTGAGCAGGTCTTTCTGTGCCTGCCCCGCCAGTGGCTGCAGTGAAAAGAAACTCACCTGAGGAGTTTGGAAAGGAAGACACCTGGGTCTGGCCTGATATTTAAATTTAGATACTTGGACAGAACAAATAATAGGTGTTTCCTGCAAGGGATAGGGGGAAAAATTAAGTTGGTTGCTCTTAAGGTTAGAAAATTGTCCTTTTCCCTGCATGAGAAGGGAGTTGGTTTATGGTTTGAATATCGGGACAGCAAGATATCTGTTAGCGAGCTTCAGTCCAACCCATTTTTCCTCTGTCTTGGGATAGGCCTGATACAGGGTGATTCTTTTCGAATCCATAGCCCAAGAAACACTTTTTTTTCAAAGCCTAATTTACAAAATTCACAGTGGTGCTGACTGTGTATTAACCACTATTGGGAGAAGTCCTATACACCTGCCTGTTGCCATGCCAGTGGAGGGACTGACCTGTGACATCTGTCTGAGCATGCTTCGTGTGGCCGGTGGGTGCCACCAATGTGCATACACTTTGTACATCCGGGTGAAGGGAGGGTTTTCTAGATTACGGGGGGTGGGGAGGAGGGTAAAATTGGGATTTTTTTTTTGTTGTTGTTCTTTTTTCAATGGGATGTAGGGGTATAGTAAACAGCTTATGCCCTAAATAACATGTATAAAAAAAAAAAAACAACCCTGAAGTATTGTGTGGACGTGTGTGTGAGTGTGTGTTTGTATAATGTCTGGCAATTAAACCTTTGTCTTCTGGAAATTAGTGGATTCTTTTTTTTTTTCCTCCAGAAGTATTTGTTACAAGATTTGTAAATAAGAGCTCTACTTAGTTTGTTTACCATGAACATGTTGCAGCAAACCTTGTACACCTAGTTCCTGTAAGATTTAAGGAGAGACTTTAAGACTTGCCAGGTTCTCAGCAGCCAAGTTCTCAGTAACTGCCTTGATGCATCTTTCAGACTTCATTTTGCCAGCTGTAAAACTCCCAGTCTTCCTTGATTTTAGTCCTTAATCTTTTGAGTTCTGAGCAGGAAGGGTAAAAGAGAGGAACCTGCTTAAATGTATTTAATCAGCCCGCAGGCCGCAACATGAGCTCCGCTCTGCTGGGCCTGTGATCAGGCGCCAGAGGGTCCGGCCCAGCGCTCTTGCAATACCTTCCCAGTGCTGACTCCTGCAGCATGGTACTTGAGGAGGTTCAAGTTTGAATGTAACCACTTTATTTAAAAGTTTTTTTTTAATTTAAATAAGATGGGGTTGAAGTGAACATGATTTTGTTGACCATGTTCGTGAATATAAATGCAACATGCATCAGTAGGCTTGTGGGATGGTCTTTTGTGATACTTAATTTTTACATATCCCAGTCTGTGTGTTATCTGCTTAAACAAAGACAAAACAAATTCCTGCTTTCTTTTATCCAGGGGTTTCCAGGACTGCGTGTCTGCTCCTGAGCTCTGTTTTAAGTATGTGTATCCTTTGCTTGTATTTTGTATTAAAGAATAAGAAACAGAACCCTTTATCGTTGCGCATGTCAGCATCGTCCCCTTTATTTTTTCCTCTTTTTGGGACATATGAAGCAAGTTATTCTTTTTCTGTATCTTTTTTCTTTTGTAAACTTTTTTTTGTTTTGTTTAAAAATGGCTTTATAAAAGGGCTTTTATAACCCAGACGTGTGCTCTGTGTACTTCTTGTAACGCTCTCAAGCGAATACGGTAACTTTCTACACAGCAGATACCCTTGGCCTGGGACCTCCCCGTCCACCCTGACTTGGAGGAAGAACTGCTTCCTGAATGAATGCTCTAGAAACTAACAGTTCCCAACAAGAGTTGGGAACAAAAGCAGGTTACCGCAAAAGTCAAAAGGAGTGACTCATACTTACTTCAGAGGATGGAATGGAGAGGCAGTAGATTAGCTAACTGCTGATTAAAGGAGCATTGACCTGTGTGCATGAGGATTCCTACTTCACATTTTCCTCATGTTTCTATCCAAGGTTATGAAGTGGTATGGAAGGCAAAGTTCATCCCATAATTATATCAAAGAAGAATGTTTCTACCCAAAATATTAGCATTCAATTTCAAATATCAATTTGAATGACACTGCCACTTTATTATTTTTAAAGATTTATTTTTTTTATGCGAACAGGAACTGGGGTGTAAGCCAGAGGTGTGGGGGACGTGAGAGGATTCACCAGAGTGGGGAGCAGAACTGGTCGATCTACTGACTAAATACACCTGCTGAGGGGAGCAGCAGTTGAGGCAAGAGAGGTCTGCTGCGCCATGTGGGTCAGCTCCCTGGCCAGGGATGAAAGATAGAACTCCTGCTGTAGTGAGCTGTAGTGGCTCACAGCTCGTGATAGCTCGATAATGCTGAGACTTAGTCCCTGCGCCATCAGGGAGGCCTGACACTGCCACTTTAAATGCCCTGGATAGAGAAGCTGGTGTAGGATCCCTCTAACCAGCTGATAGAGCTGTCAGGGTTTTTATTCCTACCAGCCTTTCCCCTTGTTTACATTTTTGTCTAATTATCCAAATACTGTAATTCACATGCAAACTCATCTTGGATTTGAATTTAAATACATTTTGCAAGCCTTTATTCCTCAGTGAGTGACTACATTTATGGTGAACACTGGGGGGAGGGGAGGGGAGTGGAGGAAAAAAAATGTTAACTGGCCTGGCCACCCCTCTTCACAGTCTACTGTAGGTGTTCAGTGATTAACTTGCCACATTTCTGTTTCAGCATAATGCTAAATAAATACAGGCTGGTTTGGAAGATTTCAAAACCATCGAGTACACAAATACAGAGGTATACAAGTTGGGTTAGGTGTGAACTTCCTCAGCTTCCTCAACTCTGATGCACGAGTGTTACTAGACCACTTTTTGCTTAAGATTTATTTATTTAGCAGAAGAACTGGGGTGCAGGCCAGAGGTGCAGGGGGTAAGATGATTCACCAGAGACGGATTGGGGAGCAGAACAGGCGGATGTAATGGAGTTATATCTCCGCTCTCAAATCCATCGACTCCAAAAACGACATCAGATGGACTGAAATACACTTCTAGGGGGGTGGGGGGAGACAGGAGAGGTCTGCTGGGCCATGTGGGTCAGCTCCCTGGCTGGGGATCAAACTCAGGCCACAAGGGTGATAGCATTGAGACTTAACCCCATATAGGGAGGCCCTAAAATATTTTGTTTTCTAGCTGTGGCTTAATACGCATGCGCGCGCGCACTCACACGATGGAGAAAATAAGCTTTTCTCAGATTTTATTAATGTGACAGTCATTTGCATAACTATAACTTTAGGGGATCATTTTCACACCTTCAGTGGTGCTCATGCTTTATTCACCAAGACCCTGACAATGTCCTACCCCACATTCCCTCCCCCTATTATCTGTAGTAACCAGTATATTTTTCAGAGTCTAAGAATTATTTGTGCTGTTTTTGCCCATTTATTTTCTTGGGTTATTTATATTCCACAAATAGGTGAAACCATATGGTAGTATCTGTTTTTCACTTTTTATGGCTATTTCACTTAATATAGTCACTTCAACATCCATCCATTTTGTCCCAAAAGGCATTATCTTTTCAATACAGGGTCATGCTCCATCGCATACAATATACCACAATTTCTTTTTTTTTTTTATATATTTTATTTTATTTTTAAAAAAAAATTTTTATTGTTATTTATGTCTTTTACATTTTGTATTCCCCTTGGGCAGCCCACCACCAATTCACCCGTGATCCATCTCCATGGTCCCCTGTATT
>PVIJ01024666.1:0-11913 GCA_004024925.1 Scalopus aquaticus
GAAGCAGGATGGAAAGCCAGAAGAGGCACAAGGAGTAGAAAGACATGTAAAGAAGCTGCACTGGCCTGGACTGATTGAAGCAGACCTGGGTGAGAGGCAGACCTGGGTGAGAGACCCATGGGGAGGTTGACAATGGCAACGTTGATCTGGATTTTGATTTTGTTCTTTTCCTCACAGACTTGTCTGTTTCTGACCCTTTTGTATGGGTCCCTGCCAAAAGGTGATTTAGACTTGTGGCAGGCTTTTGGGCCCTGCTTTGGGCCAATCCCATTTGGGTGGACTTTTACCCAAGGAGGTGAGGGGTAACTTTGGGTACTTGATTTAGAAACTGTATTCTTCATTTCTTTTTTATCGTACATTGATTGTATTAAAGTTTGTTTCCACTTAAGGTCGCGCATGTTTTGTATTGTTCTGTGGAGTTTGTTGCAGATGTCCTTTTTAACCCCAATACACCCATCCAAAATCTCTCCTAGGAAGAAATTTAAAGAGAAATGTGGTCTTAGAAAGCTGATAGGGAATTTTCTGCCCCATTATTATTTTTTAAAGATTTACTTTTATTTACCTATGCAAACATGAACTGGAGTGTAGGGCAGGGGTGTGGGGGGGGTGGGGGGTGAAAGGATTCACCAGAGACAGAGTGGGGAGCAGAACAGGTGGATCTACTGAAATGCACTGCTGAGGGGAACAGCGGGCAAGACAGGAGAGGTCTGCTGTGCTATGTGGGTCAGCTTCTTGACCAGGGATGGTACTCAGGCCAAAGTAGCTGGCAATAGCTTGATATTGTTGAGACTTTAACCCCCATGCCACCAGAGAGGCCCATCTGCCCTACTTTCTTTAGAACCTAAGGAGCATTCTTAGAAATATAAACTTGAAAAATGTTTTCTGAAAGAGTTAGTTAAAGAGGAATATTTAAAAACTGAACTAATAACACTGGTCAACAAATTTTTACAAAAGTCATGTTACCGAAATAAAATGAGTCACTTTCTATCAATTTGTATGTGCTCAACTCGAATATGACAGTCAAGTTCTAATTTTGGCTCTAGTTTTTTATTATCTGCAATAAATTGATGTTTATATCACAAAATGCATGCCAATCACTGCCCAACAAATTTTTACAAAAGTCATGTTACTGAAATAAAATGAGTCATTTCCTATCAGTTTGTATGTGCTCAACATGAATATAACCATCAAATTCTAATTTTGGCTCTAGTTTTTTGTAATCTGCAATAAATTGAAGTTTACATCACGAAATGCATGCCAATAGTAACAGGCCTGCGGTTAATACCTGTTAAAAATCAAGTCATAGACTACTTCTTAGATTTCTTCGCTTGTCTCTTGTACAGCTATTCAGGAGCATCTCTGGGGAGTGTCCAGCAGTAGTCAGCCAGCATTGCAGGGGACCATTTTCCCTGGTATCTTTGTTCCATTGATGCGATATCTTGATGAAAACATTCGCCATGTTCATCACTAACCATCCCACAGTTTTCAGGGAAGAAATCCAGATGGGAATGAAGGAAGTGGATCTTTAGAGACATAGTGCAGCCAAGTTTCTGATACTGCATCAGCATGTCTTCAACTAGTTCCTTGTAGTTTTCTGCCCTAACATTCCCAAGAAAGGTTGTAGACACTAGGCGAAAAGCATTCCAAGCTTGTCTTGCATCTTCCTGCAGCAAGTTGTTGAATTGATCATCTCAATGCAGACGGAATGTTTGGGTAGACTATTCTGAACTTCTTTTACTTTGTTATTCCACCAGAAAGAGGAGGAACCAAGCAGAAGTAACAGTCTTTTATGTGGTTGCTTGGCTCTCTCCACACCATGGGGACTGCAAACGGCATTGATGGTCTTTTGCCATTTAACCACTGTGAAAGCTGTGTTGTACATGGAGCACAGCATAGATGCGGGGCCCAAGGCTTGTCTTGGTCACCAGCCTTGCATCCGAAGTAAAGATGATAAGCCTTCTCCACTTGAGAAGTGAGTCTTTTCTTCTGGTTGGCAAATGTCACTTCCCCACAAATAGAGCAGAAATTGTCCACGCTATTAACGCCCTTTCGAGGCATGACTGTTCTGTATTGTGCCTAAATGGATAAAATAATAACAGTTCTATGGAACAGTAGCTTCAACTGTCTCGCACAAAGTCTGAAATATTTTCAATGCTCAACCTTTCCGACAGGGTTTTCTATTGTGTACTGCTAACGTCAGCTTACTTCAGCAGCCGCCTGGCAGTAGTATTGCATTGCATCAGAAAATGAAGCAATCAACTCTGGATGATGTGTTCATCATGGTATTATGCAATGTGATGCAACATTACATCATTCTAGGCTGAGTTAGGATGTTGTTGCAGTCCTACTGGATAAATTTACACGGTGAAACATATAAAATGAATTATGTGAAATATCTTCAAAACAAGAGCTAATAATAAAATTTCAGGGTTATATTCATGTTCAGCACACCAAGATACTACAGATTAGGGCCTTTTTAAGTCAATTATGATCTCACTGTTGACCAGTATAATTGTTTTCAGTGTTGGCATAAAAATAACTATTTCTAAAAATTAGTGCAAATGGCCAAAATTCTAAGAAAGAGTTCTCTGCCTCTGTGTCTTTACCTTGAGTCTTTTGTCTCTGTTGGTTTTCTGTGTTAAAATTATTATGAATGGTGCCTGTGATGGAGGAGATAGGACCCACACAGGGGTTGGGGGTAGAAGGGATTAACATAATCACTTCAAGCAGGCATCAGAGACTATAGCTTGTGTAAGGAGTGTCAGAACAAGCTCTGGCCCCTTTCTAATCCTGATTAACAGCAAAGAAGTCACTCCTGGAAGTCACTCCTCTTCTCCTAAAGAGAAGACTATATCAGTGCGATCTTTGCACAGCCTCAGGGCAGTAGCTGTCCTTTTGCCCACCTGTGACTATTTAGGTGCTTCTTTCCACCAACTCTCTGTCCCTCTGCAGGGCAGCAGCCTTCCTGCCTGCTCTTGACCTCTACCATGTCAGGGCTTCTCTTCACTGACCTCCCTCAACAGGGCAGCTCTCCTCAAGGCTGCCCGCCTGCCTGCAACCATGCAGGCCTCTCTTAGCAAACTGTCGCTTTTGGGGCAGTTCTTCCTGCTCACTCATGTCTATGCAAGTGCTGTCTATTCTGTCTCTTTCCTTAATTAACCTGTTCTTTCAATATATTCTGTGTATTGTGGAGAAACTTGCCAAGTGCCGTTGAAAGGGGAGCTCTGGTGAAACCTGTCTCAGAGTGTATCAAGAATAAGTGTTATGTTCACACTATGGAATACTATTTAGCCATAAGGAAAGATAATTATCCATTTATAAGGAAAGATAATTATTCACTTATAAGTGGATGGCTTTGGGATTTATAACAGTCTGAAGTGTGCTATCAGTTGGCAACTAAAGAATTTCTTAAATTGCCTTGACTAGTGGATTAGAAAAGACAGGTGATTTTTTTTTTTTTTACAATGGCCCTCAATTTTTATATCCCTTTCCCCAATCTGTGCTCTGGATGTTTTCTATAGCTATTTTACCCACTACATTAATCACTTTTACCTCCACCTCTAGCTTTTGGCCCTGTGTGACCCAGTGTCTGGTCTTGTGACCAAATTTTCTACTTTTAGCCTCCATAATGAACAGCATGTAAATGCAAATCAGGAAAATGCAAATTAAAACCACTATGAGGCCTCTCTGGTGGTGCAGCGGGTTCAGCGCAGCACTGAAGCTATCCAGAGCCACTGCAGCATGAGTTTGCTCCCTGGCCAGGGAGATCCCCACATGGCACAGGAGACCTCTTCTGCCTTGCCTGCTGCTCCCCTCAGCAGTGAACTTCAGTCGATTTGCCTGTTCTGCTCCCCACTCTGTCTCTGGTGAATCCTCTCACCACTCCACACTTCTGGCCTACATCCCAGCTTGTATGCATAAATAATTAAATCTTAAAAAATTGAAACCACAATGAGATACCATCTCATACCTGTGACAATGACCTGTATCAAAAAGACCAGAAACAATAAGCATTACAAAGTTGTAGAGAAAAGGAACTCTGCAACATTGTGGGTGAGAATGGAGACTGGTTCTGTTGGTGGGCTGTGTGAGGGGCACCCCAGACCCTCAAACCTGCACATTATAAATGGGTTCTGCCACCCATTGAATAAAGACAAAACATTCTAGTGTGTAAGACCTTCAATAGAAAAGAACCTTAATATAATTAGTGTGCAACAAAGAGAAGAGAAAGAATATAGTGAAAGTAGTTACCAAAGTTACCATCCCATCAGGTGTAAATAGCCAGCCAAACAGGGTTGACACGAAGCAGGACCACTGAGGCCTGAAAGCTGTCACAAGTCTAAAACACCTTCTGGTGGGGACCTATAGGAAGAGGGCAAAGAGGCCAGGTAAGTCTGGAAGGAAAAGAGCAAAATCAAAATGATACTGGGCAATAAAGGGCACTAAAACAGGCCATGGACAAGGCCCAAATAGTTTACACTGTCAGAGTTCTTTACCTGTGTTCACAATTGCCAGACTGACTGTAACCGGTGGCTGAAGCCAAAGACTGTTATAGGTGGCACCCCTTGGTGGCGGGTGCTGATGAGGATGGATAGCCCCATGGAAAATGCAAAGTTATCAGGTTGGGGTGGAGACTCTGATAAGAAATATAAAGGTGGCACAACTAGTTAAGTGCAGCACTGTGGAGCTGTCTGCGGCTGCCAGGCAAGTTAGATGTCTGACCAGGGAAATTCCCACATGGTGCAGCAGACCCCTCCTGTCTCACCTGCTGCTCCCCTCAGCAGTGTATTTCAGGAGATCTGCCTGTTATGCTCCCCACTCTGTCTCTGGTGAACCCTCTCCCAGGGTTCACCTCTAGCCTACACCCGAGCTTGTATGCAAAAATAAATATTTTTTTTTAAAAAAGAAATATAATGGATTGTAGAAGCAGCTCCCAGGAGTCAGTATTCAGGATTTAGTGCTTGGAATTCAGCTCTTGATATTTCAGCACTTTCGGATATTCAGGGATTCTGTGGTCAGTGATATCTGCCCCTACCATGCCGATCATCCAGAAGGTTGGTGTGGGCCTCTTAAGAATGCGGAGAGGCTTCCGGCAACCAACCCCAAAGAGGAAAAGTTCAGAGACTTTGCAGGTAGCCAAGTGACTGAAATTGTTCCCGGTTTTGGGCGCCACGCTGAGCTGTGAGTGTGGCTGTTTGTCAGGTAGTTCGGCCACTGCAGCTGCTGTTTTGAGTGTCGATTGGTGCTGGGGCATCTCGGCAGCCCTGTGAGCATCTCCTGTGGTGTCCTCTGCTGTCTTCATGAGTTGGATCCTGGCCTATTGTCTGGCTGCCACATTCTCTGTGTCCTCAATGGCAGGAAGACACCACTTGGGAGCATTTGTGCTTAGGAATTTAAAACACTGGACACTGCTTTGGGTGAGGTAAATGGCCATTTTTGGCCTCAGTAACTCTTTGTTTTCTCCTGGTTTGTTAAATAAATCCCATTATTGTTGCTCTCTGTGTTAAAGTATTGCACGGGTTCAATATGTCCGAGGCAAAAGTTCGATGCAACAACAAATCAGTGATTTATTTGCTAGCTCGAGCTAGGGTCCCAATCAGCCCTGTACCGACGCAGGAGTCCTGTAGGCAAAAATGGGACCCCGAGTTCAGAATTGGGTCAGCTTATAAAGGCAATGGAATTCAGCAAGTCATAGTGAACTTGGCAAGACATCAAGGATGAGGGGGTCGTGGAGCAGATGGTCTGTGCTGTTATCTTTACAAGTTCTTGGAATCCTCGCCCCAGGCAGGGGGAGTTATATCTCAAGGTTGCTGGCCTTGAGACTTTTACGGCTGCTGGCAGCGGGTTCTGGTGCCTTGCTGCCACTAACATTGGTTTTAACCTTTGTCAGTGGCCAAACATTCTGAACAGTTTTTCTTACTTTTACATCTGTACCTGAGAAGTCTTGCAATTGTGTGTGTGGGTAAAGAACTCAGATCGTGATCAGCAAACTATTTGGACAGTGTCCTTGGCTGGTTTTAGTGCCACTTGCTGCCCTGTATCAAGGCCACTCAGGTGCAGAGAACCACAATAATGGGATTTATTTAACAAACAAGGGAAAGCAAAGTGTCACTGAGGCCACAAGTGGCTGTTTATCTCACCCCAAACAGTGTGCAGTGTTTTGAAGTCTTACACAAAAGACGTCTAAGATAGTGTCTTCCTGAAGACTCTGAAGACTCCCAACACTATCCTCAGAAAAAGGCCTTGCTCCCAAAATAGTGTCTTCCCACCTCTGAGGGGCTGAAGCACATGGTAGCTGGACAGCAGGCTGGATCCAATTCACGAACACTGCAGAAGACACCACAGGAGATGCTCCCAGAGCTGCCAAGATGTCCCAGCACATCACCAGACAAGAGACTCAAAACAGCAGCTGCAGTGGCTGAACAACACAACAAATGGTCGCACTCACACAGTTCAGCGAGGCACTCAGCTCCAGGTCTTTGTCTCCCCTGCACTATATAGAGCTCTGTTGGAAAGGTTAAGCATTGAAAATATTTCAGACTTTGTGCGAGACAGTTGAAGCTACTGTTCCATAGAACTGTTATTATTTTATCCATTTAGGCACAATACAGAACAGTCATGCCTCGAAGGTGCGTTAATAGCGTGGACAATTTCTGCTCTATTTGTGGGGAAGTGACATTTGCCAACCAGAAGAAAAGACTCACTTCTCAAGTGAAGAAGGCTTATCATCCTTACTTCGGATGCAAGGTTGGTGACCAAGACAACCTTGGACTCCGCATCTATGCTGTGTTCCATGTACAACACAGCTTTCACAGTGGTTAAATGGCAAAAGACCATCAATGCCGTTTGCAGTCCCCATGGTGTGGAGAGAGCCAAGAAACCACATGAAAGACTGTTACTTCTGCTTGGTTCCTCCTCTTTCTGGTGGAATAACAAAGTAAAAGAAGTTCAGAATAGTCTACCCAAACATTCCATCTGCATTGAGATGACCGGTTCAACAACTTGCTGCAGGGTGATTCAAAACAAGCTTGGAATGCTTTTCGCCTAGTGTCTACAAACTTTCTTGGGAATGTTAGGGCAGAAAACTACAAGGAACTAGTTGAAGACATGCTGATGCAGTATCAGAAACTTGGCTGCACTATGTCTCTAAAGATCCACTTCCTTCATTCCCATCTGGATTTCTTCCCTGAAAACTGTGGGATGGTTAGTGATGAACATGGCAAATGTTTTCATCAAGATATCGCATCAATGGAACAAAGATACCAGGGAAAATGGTCTAACAATGCTGGCTGACTACTGCTGAACACTCCCCAGAGATGCTCCTGAACAGTTAGCTGTACCAGAGACAAGTGAAGAAATCTGAGAAGTAGTCTATGATTTGATTTTTTTCAGTTATTAACCGTAGGCCTGTTACTATTGGCTTGCATTTCGTGATGTAAACATCATTTTATTGCAGATTACAAAAAAAAACCTAGAGCCAAAATTGGAATTTGGCTGTCATATTCATATTGAGCACATACAAATTGATAGGAAATGACTAATTTTATTTCAGTAACATGACTTTTATAAAAATTTGTTGACCAGTGTTGTTGAAAATGTCCCCAGAGCAAAACTGGACAGCTACATGCAAAAAAGTGAAGCTAGACTACTACCTCACACCCTGCACAAAAGTCAACTCAAAGTGGATAAAAGACCTGGATGTAAGACCCGAAACCATAAAATGTATAGAAGAAAATATGGGCAAAACTCTACATGACATACATCTCAGCAAAATCTTGAAAGACACATACCTCAAAGAGAAGGAAGTGAAAGACAAGATAAACAGATGGGATTACATCAAAATAAAAAGCTTCTGTACAGCAAAAGAGACATTAACCAAAACTAACAGACACCCTACCAACTGGGAAAAGATTTTTGCACACAATACATCTGATAAAGGACTGATAACAAAATTTACAAGGAACTCACACAACTCAACAAAAACAAAGCCAATAACCCAGTCAAAAAATGGGCAGAAGAGCTCAAAAGGCACTTCTCCAAAGAAGAAAAGCAAATGGCCAACAGATACATGAAAAAATGCCCAACATCACTTATAATCAAGGAAATGCAAATCAAAACCACTATGAGATACCACCTCACACCTGAGAGGATGGCACACATTAAAAATACAGGCAACAACAAATTCTGGAAAGGATGTGGAGAGAAAGGAACTCTTCTACACTGCTGGTGGGAATGTGAACTGGTCCAACCACTATGGAAAGCTGTATGGCGATTCCTCAAACTGCTAAACATGGAGCTTCCATACGACCCAGCAATACCGCTTTTGGGAATTTACCCAAAGGACACAAAAACACTAATCCGAAAGGATACATGCACCCGTATGTTCATTGCGGCACTGTTCACAATAGCAAAGGTATGGAAGCAACCCAGATGTCCAAAAATAGATGATCGGATCAAGAAGATGTGGTACATATACACAATGGCATACTATTCGGCATTCAAAGAAGATAAACACATGCAATTTGCAGCGACATGGATGGAATTAGAGGGAATCATACTCAGTGAAATAAGCCAGAATGAAAAAGAAAAATATTGAATGGTTTCACTTATAACAGGACTATTGGGAAACCAAATAGGAGAGAGACACTCAGCGGGGGGTCAGGGGGGGTAGGGGCTAGGGGGAGGATAAGGGCACAAAATGGAATGGAAAAGAACACAAGCGACCATGGAGATGGATCACAGGTGAATTGGTGGTGGGCTACTCAAGGGGAATACAAAATGTAAAAGACATAAATAACAATAAAAATATATATTAAAAAAAATAAAGAAAATGTCCCCAGAGCAATTGAAAAAACAAGTGTAAGCTTCTGTCTTTGGGTGGAGTGAGCTGTAGATGTTCTTTTAGCTTGTTTGGTCAAGCTTCACGTGTAGGACTTTTGTTCCCTATGTCTTTTGGATCTGTCCATAGTTCCTGCCTTTCCTCGTATATCATTTGCTTGCAGATTTGTCTTCTTGCCTTTAAGTTTGTGTTTAACATTGTTAGTAAAATGAATTTCTTGTAGGCAGCAGAAGGTTGCACTTTGTTTTAAAATCCATTCACCCAACCTGTGCCTTTTAAATGATGAATTCCAGTCCCTTTCATTTAAGGGGATTATTAGATTAAGTGCTTATTGCCAGTTTGTTATTTTTGTTTTTTAGTTTGTCCTGTCTTTTATTTGTTGGCATCTTCCTTTTATGTTTCTTTAGGTTTCACTTCCATTGTCTTATGTGTTACTTCTGTTCATTTTTGTTTTAGGTTCTGCTGAGGGTAGTTTACAGTGGATATTTCTGAGGTGCGTTGGCCTGTCTGGTCTCAATGTGTTCTGATGGGCCACACTGTTTCTCTCAGTCTCCTCCTGTTACATGTTTCAGGGATTCAGTACTTCTGTGTTTGTTATTCTGTTGCTTTTTAATCATCCCTTAGCATTTCTCTCATGTGCAGGCGGTATTAATAAATTGAGCTTTTTCTTCTCAGTGAAGCTTCTAACTTAACTGTATTGAAAATCAATCTTTCAGGGACCTCCCTGGTGGCGCAGCAGCTGGGCACTGAGCTCTGGAGCTGTCGGCAATGGCGATGTGAGTTCGACGTCTGGCCAGGGAGATTCCCACATGGCATGGCAGACCTCTCCTGCCTCGCCCACTGCTCCCCTCAGCAGTGTATTTCCGTCGATCCGCCTGTTCTGCTCCCCTCTCTGTCTCTGGTGAACCCTCTCACCGCCCCATACCTCTGGCCTGTACCACAGCTTGTATGCATAAATAAATAAATCTTTAAAAAAAAAGAAAATTAATCTTTCAGGTAAAGGATTCCAGGGCAGAAATCTTTACCTTTGAGTACTTTAAATATCTCCTGCTGTTCCCTTTTTGCCTGCAATATTTCTACTGAAGTCCTCTGATAGTCGATTGGTTGCCATTTTACTCTCGATGTTGTTACTGTTCTGTCATCATTGGTTTTCCACAGTTTTACTATGTTTCTTGGTGTGTGTTTGTTGTGTAACCACCCTAAACCCAGCAGGTTCAGTATCAGTCCAAGCAGACTTGCTTCGCTGGTCGTCGTCATATCCACCAAAATCTGTTGCACTCTGCCGCACTCTGCCACACACTACCACGCCTACCATGCCACACCACCGCTGCTGCTGCTGCTGCTTCTGCTTATAAGCCCTGTCTCTGGCCCAGGTGCGCCCACTCACACATGCCCACACCCTACTCCAGGTGCCCGCCACCAGGCATGCACGCAGGCCTGCAGAGGTCCATCATTGAGGGGAGGGTGGAAAAACCTGACAACTCTCTCGTTACCCTACGGTGTTGGTCTCATATAATTTTGTTTCATCAAAACATCTGTTTGTGGGCCTCCCCGGTGGCGCAGCGGTTAAGCGCTGCGCTGTGGAGCTGTTGGCAGCGGCGACGCGAGTTCGACACCTGGCCGGGGAGAATCCCACATGGTGCCGCAGACCTCTCCTGCCTCGCCCGCTGCTCCCCTCAGCAGTGTATTTCTGATCTGCCTGTTCTGCTCCCCGCTCTGTCTCTGGTGAACCCTCTCGCCGCCCCACACCTCTGGCCTGTACCCCAGCTTGTATGTATAAATAAAAAATAAAATCTTTAAAAATAAAAAAAAACAAAAAAAACACATCTGTTTGTTTTCAAGATTGAGAATGTTCTCTGCAACTATTTTTTTAAGTAAATTTTCTATACCTTAGTCTTTCTCTTTCCCTTCTGGGATCCCCCATGCTATTGTTACCGGAACCAGGCTGCCTTAGCAGTGGGAGCCGGCAGAAACAGTTGTGCAGCTCACCCTGCTGCTCCAAGAGCAGTTGTGGCAGTTGCTCCTGACCAGTAACTGCCATTTTGAATGGACCAATCAGGTGCTAGAAGCTGATGGGTCAGTCCAATCAGCTCCAGGATTGAAAAATGGTCCAATCAGACTTGTGGATGGTATTCTGGGAGAGGATATAGCCAGGATTGGAGGGACCTGAATGGGGGGAAAGAGAAGAGAAGAAAAAGAGAGGGCGCCAGCCCCAGAGAGAGGAGGCCCCTGAAGAGAAGAACAGGAGACGACGACAACACCAGCCCCCAGGAGAAGAAAGACGATGGTTCCAGACTCGGAAGAGAGAAGAAAAGTTATCCTGGCCTCCGAGGAAGAAAGAAGAAAAGAAGCATCCAGCAGCCGCCCTCCGAGCAGGAAGAGAAGCTGAAGGACCCTGCAGAGTCTGGGCCTCCGGTGCTGTCTCTGACGTAGCCTGAAAGGAGCCCCAGAGGCCCTGGGCCTGGTGTCCCAAAGAGCTGTTTGTTGGTCTAACCCAGCACCTCACCAAAAGCTGCCATCACTGATGCGTTCTGGGGGAGGTGACCGCCACTTGAGGATGCAGTGAGCTCTCTGTGTCCCCCAATTGTAAAATAAACCCCATGTTTGTTGTTCCTGTAGCCTGAAGTCTCTTGCAATTGTGCGCGCGGGTGAGAATCCACACAGTGACCTGTTCTCTTATCAGGCGCTGTCCTTTGTTGTTTTTGGCCTTTGGGGGCTTTTTGGTGACTCTTGCCTCAGAATCTGGGCATTTGTGCCCTCTCCACCCATTTCAGTTGGCTGCCGCGGCAGGACGAAACACCCCTATCTGCCCTATTTCAATATGGGCGTTTCTCTTTAAGTTATTCCAAAGGGTTCTCATACTATTTTCATTAAAATTTTTTTTCACTACTTGTTTTTTGTGTCCTCTGACATTGTCTTTTGAGTTTACCAATTTTCTCCATTACTTGTGTTTGTCTGTTATTGAGACCCCATATTGTGTTTTTCAATTTGGTGCTAATGTTTTTGATCCACTGGTTCTAACTATAACAGTCTCCTATTTTCTTAGTCGTTTTCTATCCCTGGTTTACACCATC
>PVIJ01024667.1:0-11911 GCA_004024925.1 Scalopus aquaticus
ATTTTTGTTATCAGTCCTTTATCAGATGTATTGTGTGCAAAGATCTTTTCCCAGTTGGTAGGGTGTCTGTTAGTTTTGGTTAATGTCTCTTTTGCTGTACAGAAGCTTTTTATTTTGATGTAATCCCATCTGTTTATCTTGTCTTTCACTTCCTTCACTTTGAGGGATGAGTCTTTCAAGATTTTGCTGAGATGTATGTAGTGTAGAGTTTTGCCTATATTTTCTTCTATGTAAGTTTCTTTCTTATTAAACCTATTTCTGCACTATAAAGTTTCTGTACTATACTACAGACCTTTTGATGCTAAACATGCTTTTTTATCAACCAAATGATTAGCAGGACATTTTTTGTTGGATCTCTTATGTGAGCACATTGACTAGGTCAGGACTAATAGAGCCAAACAAGGTAACTTTTTTAACAATGTAAACAGTCTTCAGAGAAAAACTACCTTGTATCCTAGCTAAGATTGATGTCTATTATAGATCTTTGATATTAGGTATAAAAGAGACCTTAGATTTCATCTAGGCAAATTGGTATAACGTTTGTATGAGAAATTCATTTAATAAATAAACAGGCACCTTAGTTTGTCAGTAAGTTTGTTTTATTAAATCATAGCTAATTCAAGATTGCTATAGTGATACCATAATTCTCATTTGTTTTCATATACTTGTTTGAGTGACAGAAAAGGCAATAGATTTATATAATAATTATCATCAGAGAAATTGGGTGGATATTGTCTGTAAGAGAGTGAATACCACCTGTTGTGGATGGAAGACATTTAAGAACGGGTGATTTAGTACAACCTGAGCAGAGAAGTTCTTCACAAAGCAAGTGTCTTAATAAGACTATCCATTTAGAATGCTGTAAATTTGTATCCTTACCACATACCAAACTGAAAGAATAAGAGAGTAAAGATAAAATTATTTAATAAAACTACAAAAGAATTATAATGGGAGTTAATACTTTTTATCTTGCATAAACTTTTGTCTGGATTCCTTTTAAATAATTACAAAAATGAAAAAATAAAATGCTATGAAAATAACTCATGGTGTTTACATGAGTAAACTTGTACCCAAGAGAGACCATATAATATGTGTGATGTGTAGATGTGTAGATACTATTTTCATTGACAAGTTAGTTTTATTTATAATTGTAGGCTTTAAACCTTTCCTTGAAGAGTCTTCCTTTCAATCACCATTTAAATCATATACATTTAAATTGCCATTTTATGAAGCTATTTTAAACAATCTTAATCTATAATAAAAATGTCAAGGATATAAACATTCAGAACAGACCATTCCAAGGATATCAGTTAGAAACATTCTCAAATAATGCAAAAGCAACCTCTCTTGTTAACAGTGTGCTGTAATTACAAGATAACTTGTAATGCAAAGGTACAGTAAACAAAATCTTTAGAAGATCAAGACTGTTGTTCAGCATATAAATGACACTTTCATTCCCCTTAACCTCTTTCACAGAAATATCAAACAGCATTGTTAGTATCAATGCTGCTGTTTCTTAAATGTCATATTTTTGTAGTTATGTTAATACATTTAGAATATCGAGTTGTACAGAAGATTATATTTTGTAACAATAGAAAAATCACAAGAATTTAAAACTGAAATATTAACCCTTCCTGGTATGGAAAACTAAATTAACTCCAATAATTATTAATAGAAAAAATATTGCAAGTGTAATAATTATAAAGGAAGTTAGAAGGGAAGTGTGAAGAGAGATGGTATTTCGGGGGAATACTTACATTATTTCAGCCCCCAAAAGAATTATGTTTTATATGGAATTGAAAAGATAGCCTTATATGTTGTCATTAATACATAGTAAAGTCATAAAAATAATTTGAATCCAAATCTTTGGGGAATTTATAAGTTAAATTAAACTTTGATTTCATTACAACACAGTAATATTTAAAAAATTAATGTATAGAATGAGAATTAGATAGATGCATATGTTTTTGAACTGTGTCTCCCCTTTTAAAATATCTTGAGGTTAGAGAAATATCCTTATCTATATTTATGTTCATTATTATAAAAGCTTTACACAGAATCATAAAATAAAAATTAATTGATAGGACAGTAGAAATAGGATAATATGGTATTCCTGTGTGCTTTTAAGGGTCTATTGATCTTAAATATTTTTTGTTTGATTTTAGTGAAATTGTTTTAATAAATTATTTTTCTAATTGTTAAAGTAATATAAAACTATTCTCAAAACTTTGAAAAATAGAACAAAGTAGGAGAAGTAACTTACCCATTAGGCACTTTTTGCCTTATTTTGCACAAGTTCATTTATTGTGATGTAGTAATTATAGTGAAATGTAACTTTTTATATTTTTTCATTTAACATAAAAAATAACAAATGTTATTTCATGAAAAACAAGCTGTAGAATAAAGGAGGGATCAGGAAAATTTTACTTTGGTTTTTGTTATATTCAGATTGAGAGATGATGATTTGGACAAGAGGATGCTGGTAGAGGGCATGGGAGTGTCCGATTCTGGGTTAACTGAAAATAGAGTCAATAATAACTGCTGATATATAAAATTTTGTCTGTAAATTGAAGATAAGGATAAAGGATGACTCCTGTATTTTCAGCTTGAATACTTTGGTGAATGTTATTTACTGAGAATGTCATTTACTGGAAGACATTTGGGTAGGAGTAGAGAGTGTAACAGAGGGGATAAAGGATCTATTCAAAGAAATTATGAGATGTTACAAGACATAGAGGAACATGCAAATTAATGGAAAGTTACTCCTGGATCATGGATTGGAAGAATTAACATTGTCAAATAATCATTCTACCCAAAAAACAATGTATAGACACAGTGCCCAATCCCTATCAATGTTTCAGTGTCATTCTTCAAAGATAGAACAAACATACTGAAGTTTATATAGAACTGCAAGAGACCCCAAGTAGTCAAGGCAATTCTGACCCAAAAAAGTCATGATTCCAGTCTTTAAACTATATTATATAATAGTCAAACGTATGGTATGGCAACAAAAGACACACAGACCAATGAATTAGAATTGAGAGCCGAGAAATAAACCCACACCTACTTGGACAGTTAGTCTATGACAAAGGAGCCAAGAATATACGTTAGAGAAAGGAATTTGTCTTTGATAAATGGTGCTGGAAAAACTAGACAATGCAAAAAATGAAATTAGACCACTCTCACACAATATACAAAAACCAATTCAAAATGGATAAAACAGTTGGATATAAGAACAGAAGTCATAAAATATTTAAGAAATATGGGCAAAGCACTTTACAATATAGACTTCAAAGATTTCATAGCGGATATGTCTCCAACATCAAGGAAAATAAAAGAGAATACAAATAACTGAGAGTGCATAAAACTGAAAACATTCTACATAGTGAAAGAAGCCATTGTTACAAACAAAAGACATCCTATTGAATGGGAGAAAATATTTGCACACCATATTTCTGACTAGGGGCTTATATTCAAGATCTCAAAGAACTCCTACAATGCCAGAAAAAGAAAACAAATAAGCCAGTGGGCAGATGTGTTAAATCAGCATTTCTCCAAGGAAGACATGCAAAAGGCCAGCAGGCACATGAAAAATGCTTTTCTATTGTTACGGAAATGTAAATCAGAGCCACAATGAGATACTAGCTCACACCTATGAGAATTACCCATATCAAAAAGCCTTGAAACAAGTATTGGTGAGAATGTAGAGAAAAAGGAACCTTCTTCTATTGTTGATGTGCTATTGTTGAAAATATGGACTGGGTTAGCCCCTAATCCCTGTGGGGGCTTTCTCAAAACACTGGAGGTTTCTCAAAAATTTTAAAATGGAGCTAACATGACTCAGCACTTCCACTCCTAGATATCTACCCAAAGAATACAAAACAACTAGTTTGAAGGGAAACATGCACTCCTGTGTTTGTTACAGCACTATCTACAATAACAAAGCTATGGCAACAACCTAAATGCCCAAATACAGATGAGTACATCAGGAAGATGTGGCATATATACACAATGGGATTTTACTCAGCTATCAAAAAGATAACCTCTTATCACTCGTGAGGACATGGATGGGACAACCAACACTGGAATCCTGAGTTAAGAACTGGGAAGGAGGAGGGGGAGAGGCAAACACAAAGTTAGAAGGAGCACCATGGACTATGGGTCGGACTGTGGGTACTTTGTTGGTGGATTTGGTGTGCTCACAGCACCTGAAGGGGAAGATCCTATACCGCTAAAACACAAGCCATGGTGTAATTTAAAAAAAGAAAGACATAAATAGCTAGAAAACACATAAAAATGTACACATCAGAATAATGCAAATTAAAAACACAATGGGGTTCCCTAATTAAAATGACATTTATAATTTAAACATGAAAAAAATATAAGCTTATATTTTGAGTGCTTAATATGTGCCACGTGTTTTTTAAAAATTTTATATTTGTTAAATAAATATAAATGTTATTTAATTCTTAAAATACTCCTGAGTTGTCTAATGTTTATTATTCCCATAAAACACAACATGACCAAGAAAGGATGTCCCAACAGGCTAGGAAACTAGATTTATTGGTAGTGTAGGGTAGCTTAATGTTTCTGTCAAACTGCAGGGGACTTCTCTAGTTCTGTCTTAAGTCATGAACTTCTGAATTTAGTGACCCCTTTTATTCATAGGTGGAGGATCCAAAGGCATCATTCTCAATTGAAGACATGTAGCATTTGCCTGGGTGCTTGCAGGACTGAGTAATGCCAATACCTGAATTAATGCTGAGATTGACTCACTTTCTTTAGAGCACTGTTATGTTATATCCCAAAGCATTTGTGTTCCTTTAAATGTCTTAGGAGGATTTAAAACTTTTTTTTTTATTTAAAAGTGTATCAAATGTTCATATTGAATGGATTTTTATCTTACCATTTGAGAAGACAATTCATATCTTGCTGTGGGTTGTCCTGATTATCAAAGTCAAAATCTTGGACTATACAGATAAGTTCTGACCCAGCTTTGTACATTTTAGGTAACTATGTCAATGTAGAGCAGAAGAAACATGCTTGCCGTATGTCGACGTGATCTTACCATACATTAACCTAAAAGACATCGATTAGATATCATATTACTTAACCAGATTTCTGCAGAAATTAAATTGAGGTGTTACAATGCAGTTAATGTTATTGTAGAAAATGTAGACCAAAATTTACCATCACACTCACCAGAGATTGATTTTGATACTCCTTCAGAAAAAAAAAAGATCTTATGCATGACTCTGGCTAGTATTCTTTCTTATTGATGGTGTTGGCAATTTGTATGCATAAAGCATGGACTATGAAATTCATGAACCATACTGACTGAAGTGAAGAATGATTCTATAAAGTTTAAATTTGGCTTTCTGTGAAAAGCCAGATCTGTTAGAGTGAATAGTTTTTAAAATTCTCACTTTATGGGACATATCATATTAGAGACTATTATACTTATAAAAAGAAAAAAAGCCAATTTTACAAAATAAAAAAAGATTGTGTTTCAGTTTGTTTCTTCTCAGTTTTTCTCCTAACTCATTTCTATTTGTTGGTACATAGAGACTCATACTGAGCTCTAATTTCACATGTTGTGTGATGTATGTATGGAGTTTTTGATATTTCTTTTTCATACTGTATGAAATACAGAGCAAACAAGCAGTTTGCTTTGAAAAACTGAAGGGATAGGATATGACCAGAGACTGATTAGAAAAATGGTTTCTTTGATGAGGATGTGATTACTAGCTTCTAGCTTTATGTTTCTTTGCTAAAAATGCCACTGATTTATTTAAAAAGTTTTAAGGAATGAATTTTGGAATGGAAGAGCAATCTCTGGCCCAGAAGCTATGTATATCTCTTCTACTCCTGACTTGTTCTCTTATTTATTAACTTGTGTAGTTTTTAGTTTGTTTCCCTATATGCAAAATAGGAGTTATCCCACCTGTTGCAGTGAAGTTATGAGGATCACATTAGAAAATAAGCAAATATCACAGAAACATGCATATGGTATTATTTTACCAATGTTGTTATAATTTATCTTTAATCACCTAGAAGCAGACAACCTCAGTAAAAATATTTTAATATTTAATAAACTGCCTAAGTGAATATTTTAAGTGATTGATTTCTGAAAGTCAGCTTTAAGGTTTATTTTTAAAAACTCTGCATTTTTACAAAAATACAGATGAATATTGGTTTTCTGTAAGGGGAGTTTGCAAAGAATGTAGAAAAAGCAATTCTCAGAGAGTTTTTTGAAACCAGATCATCTGCATAGAAGTAAGGAAAATACTTGTGAATGATTTATGTTTTTCCTGAGGTTTGTTCATATTTAAAGCTCCTCGATTACTTATTAATACTTGCTCACATCTTTCTGGATATTTCAAACCACCATTATTCAAGGTAGTATGACCAGTGTGGATGTCTCCAAGTAAAACTAAACCAAAACTAAATTACATGCTTCTTTTAGGACAGCGATTTCTCTTTTGATTAATATCTTAGTAGACCGATACATGACATTCATTCATTCACTGTAATATGTGCCAGGGCAGTGGGGATACAGCTATGATAAAAAGGAGACAAAGTCTTTGTCTTCATAGAGGTTGCATTCTGTTGATATGGACTCAGACAATGGAGTAGAGAATCAGCCATGCTAACATGTGGAGGAAGGAATTTTCTCAGCAGAGATGACAACCATTGCAAAGACCTTAAGACAAGCTTAGTTGGCTTGTAGTGAGAACAAAAGAGCAGGTTAGTGTGACTGTGGTGCAAATAAGCAAGAGGAAGAGTGGTACAAAGGAATAGGGAGAAGTAGGCAGGACCAGATAATATGTAGGAGTTGAGAGGAACATAAGAATATTGAATTTTATAGACTCAGCACACATAAAACTGTTCAATTAATGACTTTTTGGTCACTTAACAATTACTTTTTTCTCAAAGCACCATACTTAATGTGACATGAAAGGTGATATTTTGATATTATAGTTTCAGGAATATACCAACGTACTTCACAGTTTTCATTCAGAGAATAGCGTATAGAACAAATTGAATTGTGCGTCCTGTTGAGACAAATCCCTCATGTTTGACTTTATATGACTCTGACAAGGAAGAGGTATGGAAGGGTAGCATCTTCCACATTCTTTTATTTGTCAAATATACTTGCTTTATCCATATGTTTCAAAACAGCCTCTTGTTTTTCTGTGCTATACCTTAATTTTAAGTGGAGTGCAAAATAACCATCAACCAAAAATTTGTGAAGAATGTTCACAGAAAGAATTCACCTGCGAAAGCCTCCCTTGCATGCTCCTTAACTACCCACCATTTGATATCAAGATTCTTCTTCCTCCTTTGGTAACTCTCTCTTTAAAAATCACATTGTATTAAGTGGTAGACATTGCATTTGTTTACTTAGAATATTACTTATACTACAGTAATTTTGTCTCATTCAATTAATGTATTTCTCTAATTGTGGTAAGCTTGTTCATAGTAGCTTGTATTAAAATTAATGGATCAAAAATTAATGAAAGTAGTTTTCACTTATTGCAGAGTATTGAGGGATGAATTAAACTCATTAGGTGAGAGAGAACTATGTTCTGAGATGGGAAGCCCTGGAAATACCAAATAACAGAATAAAAGTGTGTTTCAGGTTGTCTTGCTCTCTACAACTCTAGGTCATTGACAAATTTTAAATGACATTTTTTTATAATACTATTTTTGTTATTGATATAATTTTATGCCAATGGAGTTGTTAGTAATGATAGCCAATGACAACAATAAAAATGAGAATATCAAAGATTCTGTCTCTAAGGGCATACCATCTTAAGTACTTAGGTAGATACAACTGCAAAAAAAAAAATTCACATTTATCACAATGTAGGACAGAGTTAGAATTCCAATCATTTCAGACTTTGTTTTGGGGTAAATTATTTTTTGTAACAGACTTTTTCTCAGGATTTTAAAATAACTCCTCCCTTTCCTTCATGTTATAATTTATTTTCATGTATCTTTGTTCTCTACTTTCTGTTTGCAAATCTTTGAATGTCGTTCAAGTGTTCAGGATAGGTATTTCTTAATATTTAGGATACGTAGAGTGTTCACATGCTCTCATCATTTTCCTGTCAGATCTAAATTTGGAAAGCCCTAGTATGGTTCCCAGCAGATATTTCTTTTAACGCATAGCTACTGGATAGAGCTGAGTTTTTTGTTTTTGGGTTGTTTTTTTTTTTGCTCCTATTGTTCTGTCAATGGAAATCTGCAATTTTCTTTTTAGAGAATGTAGCTCAGCCAGATATGCACTCCCTTATGGAGTTACAGTGGGTTTCAGGGTACAAGCAACTCTAATGACCCAGCAGTCTTACTAGCCTTTTAGCAGCAGGGGTTTCTTTTTGCCCTCTAGCACTCGACCCTCTATCAGTAAAATTCTCCGAATTACATTTGCCTTTTCTAGTCATTACCAGATAGCACTTTTTCTGTGTCTCTTCCCCCATCCTTTACCTCTGTCTTTATGTTTGTATTTACAGCGTATTTCTTACAACTGCTGTTATCTCCTGTACTCCGAAATGTATGAAATTATGTTTCTGAGTTAACTATAGATTAGCTTTTATACATGACTTTCTGGGGTCACCGGTGATCCCAAGATAACTGATAAGTTGGTACACCATGTTCTGAACCTAATTTTGTAAATCGAGGGAACAGGATAAAATGATATGAAACATTGTAAGCTAGGTATACAAAACCACTTTCTGACTCTTATTCAGAAGAAGGCTGTTGGCATAGTAACAACTTAAGAGTTTCTTATCCAGAACACACACACTCTACCAGGATTGTAGCCACTCATAGAAAACTTCTTATCTGTGCCACTTCTCCAGTCAGTGGGAGGGGAGATGCAGCGGCACTGAGAAAGAGCTAGAAAGAAAGTTGGGGAGGGACAAAGGGTAATTATTTGAGAAGTAAATTCTTATGATGAAAAATTATCACTGTCCATTCTATTTCATAATTTATAAATACTCATGGTGAAGAATTGAAAAGCTTATCCTAGAAGGGTGATATCCAGTGTTTTAAGAGAATTTAAACAGTGTTTTAGTGACACTAACACTTTTAATGTGTAAGTAAAACAAAGGTATTGTCATTTCCTGAGTATCACTATAGTTAATATTTATGTATTTATGGCATTCTATGGAAAGCACTCTATTTCGTTATCTCATGTGATTCTTATCTTAGGAAGTAGCTATTATTATCTATAAATTGGGCCTCAGGGAGGAAGAGAAACTTGCTCAAAGCTCCAAATAACAAGAGTTGAGACTTAACCTCAGGAAGTTTGATTTTAGAGGTCTCCTTTTTAACACAGATATATCTGTCAAGCTGCAAATCCCAGTTATTCAACTCTTAATATAAAATGGAGTTTTCTTCTTAATTCACATCCTAGGTTTTCAATGTTCTTGAATATATGTTCCTAGTACATCTGATTCTGCCAGCTTCACTCAGATAAAACTCCCAGCAACATAAACATGAAACTGTAAGAATTTTGAAGATGTGTGTTGAGAGTACAGAATAGTGTTGTTTTTAAAATAGAAACTCTAAATCATTTGAAGTTGTGGTACAACTATATAAGGAAATAACTCCACTGAAAATGGTGAAAAATTCTAATTAATTGGCTTTTATTGGGGATTGGGATCTGTAGTAAAGTTCCGAAGATCTGACCTTTGTATGCCTACTATGTATTCAGATGCCATAACTTAAATGCCAATGTAATTAAATTCACATATCAATTTTGTGAGATACATAGATAATGTACATAAATGAGATAAATTAGTTAAGGAAGGTTAAGGTCATATAGCTATCAAGTAGAGGTGGGAATTTTCAAATCAAGTATAAGATGTTCCACAACTTCATTTTCTCCTACTATTATATGTTTCTGTGTAGGGATGATCCAATTAGTAGCATTTAGCATTGTACACATATTTTATGGGAAAATTCAATATAAATTAAAAGGCATCTAATTAAATAGAAGGATGCCTGATATAAGCAGACCAAATAGAAATTTGGCTGCCCTCTTGCCCAAAAGATAAAATACATGGGTAATTTATTTTTTAGTATATTCCAGCTCACTTTATATATGGAGTTTTATTTATTTATATTTTTGAAAGATTTATTCATTTATGCATACAAGCTGGGGTACAGGCCAGAGGCACGGGGCAGCGAGAGGGTTCACCAGAAACAGAATGGGGAGCAGAACAGGCAGATTGACGGAAATACACTGCTGAGGGGAGCAGCGGGGGAGGCAGGAGAGGTCTGCCCCGCCATGTGGGAATCTCCCTGGCCAGGCATGGAACTTACGTTGCAGCTGCCTTAACCACTCACTCACAGCGCAGCGCTTAACCACTGCGCCACCAGGGAGGCCCATATTATGGAGTTTTAATGTCAAAGTTTTTATCTTAAATGAAAACAACAGCAGCAACAATAATTAACATTTATTGAGCATTTAGCATATGCCAGCTATTGTGTTAAGCAATTTACATGTATATTAGTCATCCCAGTGAGTCTACAGGGTCCTTCTTATATAGGCCTTGATTGTCTCTACACCTTGGGAGGCATATTTATCTCAGTGGCTTCACTACTATTGATCCACATTGGTACTAGTCTGATTTCATAGAAAACATCTCAGATATAAGAAATTCAGCATGTAATGAGCAGGGCCTAAAATTTTACACATTTCCCTAATAAGTGAAAACTTTCCCTTACATGACAAAGTCCGTATTTTTCAGTTTATTATATTAGTCAGTTCATTAAATTACTCAAGTTTCTATAAATTTGATACATGAGTTGAATCAAGACAGAACATATTTAATAAATCTGGAGGAAGCAATTTTAATTTTCCAAAAATAATGATCAAATTGAATTTTAAGAAATTAAGATTATGTTCAAGGAATCCCACCCCCATAGAATATGGACAAAGTCCTTTTTTTCCCTATTGATGGCAATATTCAAATATGGTTGATTTTATCAACTGAAGAGTTATCATGCTTAGTCAAATATAAAGCACTAAGATCTAACTGGCACTCAGTGATATAGTAAGTGTATAGAAGGATCCCACTGGAATACTTTTATTTCAGTACACACATTAGGGCTACAGTAGTATATTACTTAGCATAGGAAATGAAGTATATGCCAGTCAGGTTGCTGAAATCCCTGATGTCATTGATCTGATATAATAATTAGCATATTCTTTTGTATCTTTAGAGTAATTTAGGATATTAACTGTCCCAAATTATAGGACTAAAAAAGTGAGTATATATAATTAAATACAAAGTCACATTGTAAGGCTATAATAGAACTTTTTTTTCCTCTAAGTCTGATTTTTAAAATGTTTATTTGAACCTTTTTAAAAAAAAAAGTTGGTGACATATTGGTTGGTGAACCCAATATAAACAACACATGAATTTCAGGGATGTTTATGTATAGAATCAGCTTTAATTACGGCAAGACCTCAGATTGTAATTTGAAAGGTACATAGTGATCCTTTCTTCAAAATATCTATTCTACTGGCCCTTAGTCTATACATTAATTTGTTGCTCTTAATTAAGACCTTGAAAATCACAGATAAAAGACACATATTACCTGTGAAATATTAAACATTGTTTTCACATTGAAATTCCTTTGTTCTGTTGAGAACTTTTTAGTTACTGTTATGTTACTAAATAGGGTTTTACTATAGAACAACAGATACATGAAAAAATGCTCAACATCACTTATAATCAAGGAAATGCAAATCAAAACCACTATGAGATACCACCTCACACCTGAGAGGATGGCACACATTAAAAATACAAGCAACAACAAATGCTGGAAAGGATGTGGAGAAAAAGGAACTCTTCTACACTGCTGGTGGGAATGTGAACTGGTCCAACCACTATGG
>PVIJ01024668.1:0-11911 GCA_004024925.1 Scalopus aquaticus
GCGGCGAGAGGGTTCACCAGAGACAGAGTGGGTAGCAGAACAGGCAGATCAGAAATACACTGCTGAGGGGAGCAGCGGGCAAGGCAGGAGAGGTCTGCCTCGCCACGTGGGATTCTCCCTGGCCGGGCGTCGAACTCGCGTCGCCGCTGCCAACAGCTCCACAGCGCAGCGCTTAACCGCTGCGCCACCAGGGAGGCCCCACAAATACAGTATCTTAAGTTTCTGAGGATATTACTGATTTTTTTTTTGTTGTATAGAGTTCTTCTTGATGTGTAGCTTCTGTTTCTCCAAGTAATTTTTCCCCTGTTGTTTATATTGGTCTCTGTCTTTCATATTAAAGATTTTCTTCACGTATTTGGTGTCTGTATATATCTGCTTATACTTAAAATTGTGGCACTTCTCTGGAAGCTCTGTCAATACAAGTGAGGTCTTGACCAAGGGTGATTTGGTTTGACCTATTTCCTTAGGAACCTCTTAATGTTATTATCTTCAAGTTTTCTCTCTTGAACTGGTCAGATACCATGCCAGATACCTCCTACATGGAAGATACATACCTGCCTGTCAAGGTCCGGAAGCCGAATAAGCCAGGTGGGGTGGGGGGAGGAAGATCTGTAATCTAAATATTTCACTGTTAAATAGTTCATAAACTTGTGCTTAATCATGCTGTTTCCCTATGGTATTTCCATCTTCATTTGTGCCTGGTGTCTCTCAGGCACAAAGGGCAAATGCGGCAGGTATACAGATGGAGTTGAGAGTGGGCAAGGAGTGTGCCTTCTGTTTGACCCCAAATGTGGATGATGCTTGGATAAATAAAGGATGAATATCAGTTTCTTTCCAGTGCTCCAACTCCTTATGTTTTGTAACCACATCCCACTGAAGAATTAATTCATCCCTTCCAGTAATCAATTCTAGTGGCAGTTCAGGTAGGCAGCTGCTGCCTACGAGCTCTAACACATGCCAGGTGGCTGTACCACAGCTCCCTGGTGCATTAAGGGGAAGAAAGAAATCAGTTATAAAGCTGCTAATCTCTGGCCCGACAGCTGGAGGATGAAGCTTAGGGCTGGTTCTTTTTAACAGGAAGGAAATTCTTAAAGCCAGAGTGTGAAGAGAAAGCTTAAGAAGCCCTTGCATCTGGTGGACTTGTGGGTTTTGTAGAAAGGGCATTGCTCAGATGCCTTCCAACAAAGTGTTAGGCACAAACTTGGAGGTCAGGATATGAATGGCTTCCTTCAGGGTAGGGCAACTCCACAAATGAACTGACTTTCAAAATAGTAGTGGCATGGAGAAGGAGGGGTCAAGGCAGATGATGTCTCTCTCATTGCCAGGGAACTAATAGTTACTCCAAAGATTATAAGATCAGTGACCTTCTGGGGTTGTCAGGACTGTCTATGGCGTACTCTGTGAACAACCATAAAATTTGAAGTTTCCTCTTGCCTCAGTTCCTCTGAGAATAGAGGAGAAAAAACTTTTGGCATAATCTGACACCCAGAGTCAATTGAATTTTAATGTGTATGTTTTCAAGTATTATTTACATAGCTGAAATGTTACTGCATGTGTAATTTTGCCTCCTGTTTCTAAACTTATTTTATCAGAAGCAGATATTTCCCTTGATCATTAAAAAAAGTTCTTGGTAAACTAGATTGTAAAGAATAACCATTTCCTTGTTGTTGGGTAATAGTTTCAGATACTTTTTTATTATAAAGAAAATTGCCATACACATCCTGTGCTTACAAACCTTCTTTGTGTTACAACAATCTCATAACCTAGGGAAATCGCTCGTCATATTTTAGTTAATATTCCTCTATGCTGGTATGTTTATGTGAATTTCTAATTATTTCCTACTAGAATAGGTCAAAAGGTTTGGTCTCATTTAAGGCAATGTGCAATTTCTTAGGTTTGAAACTTTGACCTATGATAACTAACTTTCTTGGGGCCTGATTTTAAGCTTCCAGACACAGAATGTACCAGAAATTGCCACAGCAGGCAAGGTCCTATTTCACTCTTCTGAAAAACAAAGCCATTAGAGTTAGAAAAGGTGTTCGGTTCCCAATTTTGCAGTAACAGAGAAACGGTGCCACTTTAAGCCTGAGGCTGGAGCTCTCCTTCACGTGATGCCGCCGCTTTTCCTTTAAACTCCTGCTCACGTGATCGCAGACCTGCGCACACACCGAGGAAATTCACGCAGTCCGGGTAGAGTGTCATCCCACCCCCACCCCCACCCCCGACCCCTTCCCTCCCCAGCCTTGGGGTTCCTGATGTTCCCTCCCCGGAAGCCGCAGCTCCTCTGAGGATTTTCTCTTTCCCATCCCCATTTTCGTGTCACCGATTTCGTGTCACTCTTTCCCGTTAGTCGCCTGCCCTAACACGCCATCTCTCCTACAGCACCCCACTTGCCGGAGGAAGGACACCCGAACTACAACTCCCAGGGTCCATCACGGGCCCCGCCCCCGGCGGCGCGCAGGGTAGGTTGGGGGCTGAGGCCCCGCGGTCTTCTCGCCGCGTGCGGCCGGGAGCAAGCGCACTACAGGTTCCGTGGCGCCTCGCGCGCGAGCCCGGCGGACCGGGGCGGGACGGGGTGGAGTGGGAGAGGCCTGGGCTGGCTGGCGGGAGGGCGGAGGAAGGGGGTGGGAGCGGAGGCGATGGAGGGGAGGAGTGGGGGGATGGGGGAGGGAAGGGGAAGGGAGGTAGGAGGCGGGGCCGAGCCGGGGCTGGAGCTTGAGTGTGAGCCGGCGGTTGCAGTGGAGGCGGTGATGTCGGTGCAGGTCGTGTCAGCAGCGGCTGCCGCGAAGGTGCCTGAGGTGGAGCTGAAGGACCTGAGCCCCTCCGAGGCGGAGCCGCAGCTGGGACTGAGCACGGCGACCGTGAACGCCATGGCCCCCCCGGCAGGCGGCGGGGACCCTGAGGCTCCAGCTCCCGCCGCGGAGCGGCCCCCAGCCCCTGGCCCGGGCTCCGGGCCCGCCGCCGCTCTTAGCCCAGCCGCGGGGAAAGTGCCTCAGGCTTCGGCCATGAAGCGGAGCGACCCTCATCACCAGCATCAGCGGCACCGGGACGGCGGCGAGGCCCTGGTCAGCCCCGACGGCACCGTCACTGAGGCGCCGCGCACAGTCAAGAAGGTATTGGGGCCGGGCTGCCTCTCGCGGAGAAGGGAGGGAGCGGGGTGGGGGGGACGGAACTGGGAGAATCACGGATCCTCTCAACACGGTGGCACCACCTCCACGCCCTCCCTTCTGATCAGGGGAGCAGAGGGACCCCTTTCCCCCTCCAACCCACTCTCTCCGAGATGCCCCCACCGGGCCCCCCAGTGCTGGGGAGACTCAGGTGGCACAGTCACGTCGCTATGGGTAACATGGAGGTAGCGCTCCCCTTACTACTTGGAATAGGCACGGAGAGGAGAGGCACCTAATAGTACCGCCCTCCTCCCCCCCTTACTCCGTGTGTTATTTTCTACCTATCCGGGGAGAAGACCCCGACGGTATAGAAAAATCTTGCCACTTAGGAGAGTTCACCCAGCAGTAAGGGTGGAAAGATCTGTTTTACTTGGAGAACGAGTAAGCAGTAGTTGCCTCGCATTGAAATCCTCAGTTGTGTGGTCTCTGTACTGATGAGGACTTTCTGCCTTTCTGTGGTCAGCCGCTTCCATCGGGCGGCACTGGTGCTGTGCCCTTCATGCCAGGTACTGCACTATTGCATCTCCTCAGAATGTAGAGGACTAATGGAGAGATTCTCTTTACTCTCTTCCGAGGTTTGTCCTCTCTGCTCAATACTTGGGCTCCAGGATTGTTAGATCGTGGCTGAGGAGAATGATTGTTTTATTAGTTCCTTTATTATGATCTGAAGGTGTTAGGAAGAAATGCTGACACTTGGGGGAAGGCAGTCGTTGTGGGCTTTCTGTCTCAGCTGACAGCGTCTTTCAGGCAGTTTTGCAGAGGTAGTAGCCTGAGAAAACACCACGGCGTGTGCCTAAATGTATGATATCCCTGTGTTAATCTTACAGTACCTCCCAGTGGTGTCTCCCTTACTCTCATAAAGCTGCATCAGCTTAGGAAGAGAAAGGGTAAATATAGGAAAAGACAGGTGTGGGTCATATGAAAAGAGATTATGGTCTAAATTTCCAAGGCACAGTATGAACACAGTGATTTCTTTATTGTTGTGAATAACTTTAATTGCTTTACCAGAACAGCAGTAAAATGATATGAAGTCGGCATTGATTTCACTGTGTAGGGCTCAACTGAGTTGGAACTTTGAATCCAGACTAACTTTTGCTGTAATAGCCTCATGGTTAAGTTATAATTTCTTTCTAATTACCTAGATATAAACGGATATGTCTGAGCAAGACTGAAGGAATTTGTTAATGATGCTTTAGCACAATGTCCTTGTCAATTGCAGTATGGAACTCCTCTGGGAGGAACTGCAGGAAGAGAGGCAGTGGCACCAGTGCTCACAGTAGTAGTGCTAGATGTGAGTCCAGAAATCTGAAACATATTTCTGGCTAGTTGAGTTACTTTATAACTTTGGCCAAAGTTTTTTCCTATGATTAACGGTCTTTTGTGTAAAATATTAATTTGATTAGCTCTCTTGAGGGTAAGAGTGTTTAACAAATTGCTTTTAAAACTTGGGAATGAAGTCAGGCAGACATGGGCTTGAATCCTACCTGGTACACTTCCCCTCGGCCCCCACTAGCTAGCTTTTGGGTAATTTCCAAATTCTCTAAATCATAGATTCCTCTTACATAAAATGAGGATACAATTATGATTGTGGATTAGAAATATTTGTAAAGAGCTTTAGCGTTGAACTTGGCACATGCAGTAGGGGCTTAAGCAGTGATAGCTATTTTTGTTGTGAAGGATTGATTTTATTTTATTCCTGCTCTCATGATGGCTTAAGTGCATGACACTATGACCTCTTCTGAAAGGTACACACAGTTGAGTAGATTCTATATAAAGAAGTTAAAAAGCCACAGACTAGCATATCAGTCTTTTTCTGAATTCTTGACCATTTTCCTTGTTGCTGAAACCTCCTTCTTCCTGTTTTCCCAGCATCAAAAATGTAGGATCCGTGATTCTAGATTTACTCAGCAGCCTCAAGGCTATGGAAGACAGGGCTGAGCTTGCCTTACAATGTTAATTACAATCAAAAACAACTTCTCTGCTTGAAGGTAAGCAGGTGAAGCTCTGGGCAAGGAAGCAGCTGTATGACACAGCTAAAGGCATTGCTGAGTTGTTTTTTGGGAACAGAATCTTTAACTTTCTTCATAGTGAATCAGTTAACTTAAAATTAAGTACACCAGACTGCCCTTCTCTCTCCAAGTTGAAAGTCACTTCACCAAGGGACTGCAGTATAACATTTTGATTTGAGCCTTTCTTGATTCTTAGATTATTTGAATTATGACTGTGACCTTGACTCCCTTCTTTTATTATAATATAGGGCGACACTGGGGATCGAAATAGCCATTGGCTCTTGTAATTGATGACTGTTGCTTTCATTTTTTAACTCACATACAATCTTATTTATCATAAGTCACATTTCCATTGTTGGTTTCCCTTACTTCAGGCATGTATCTGTCATCAGCTTTATTAGTTCTGTTACTCTGCTCACTTACACAAGGGAAATAAACTTTTTTTTAAAAGAGCCAGAATTCCCAAGTGCCATAGTTAATAAGAATGAACATATGGTTTGCAGGTTACTCAGTCACATCTTATCTTTGGCATTTACCTCCATAGTGTAACTTGTGGTGCTCTGGGGACCAGATCTTATCATTGTGACTGTGATATGTTTGTATATAATGTCTTCATAAGCTCACATCAAGGGAAGTCAACAAACCAGAAATCTCCTTTAAAAGTGATTTGTGAAATGGGAAGCTAAGTTCCCATCCAAATGAATGAAGTGGTAATAGTTGAAAGAATTCCTTTCCTGTGTTCTTTTTATTTAAATGTATTTATTTAGTATTGAAGAACCAGGGTGTTACCAGAGGTGCAGGGTATGTGTGTGTGTGAGAGAGAGAGAGAGAGAAAGGAGTGGGGAGCAGAACAGGTGGATTTACTGAAATATATAGCTAAGGGGAGGAGTGGGTGAGACAGGAGAGGTTGGTTGCATCTTATGTGGGTTAGCTCCCAGCCAGGGTTCGAAATCAGGCCTTTGTGGTGATAGCACTGAGACTTAACCCCAGGTCACCAAGGAAGCTAGGTCACCAAGGAGACCAGGTAGGCACCCCCCACCCCCCTGCCGTGTTCTTGAGAATGGGGTAATAAGAATAACATAGCACTGCAGGTAAAACAAGGCAGGAGAAGATTTATTTCAGAAAAGTTAAAACTTTGAAAAGGCTACATATAAGCCCAGGAACCACAGCTAGTTGTGCTTACGTCATTATCAGTAATGACCATGTTTGAGCAGGCTATTTTTCTTTTGGCAAACATTTCCACCTTGCACTGGCTTTGTTACTGTCAGCAGAGAATGAGTTGAGCCATGTTAGTGCTTTCTTGCCCTGAATTCTTTAAGCTCTTGATTCAGTTAATTATAGATTACTAAAATGGAAGCTTTTGGATATAGGCATGGGAATGTGGGAGCATTGTGACTCCTTTTGCCAGCTAGGAAAGTACAGCTTTGCAGAATGTTCAGTAAGGGAATTGGCAGACTGACCCTAATGATAGGGTCTTATTAATTGGCGTTTTACTTGCCAGGAATTGTTAGTTTTAAAAATCTTGACAACAACACGGTGAGATAAAGTGACTTTATCTCCATTTTATAAATAAGGAAATGAAGTCCAGAGAGGTAAAATGCCTTGCCCAAGGTTATACCTCTAGAAGGTGGCAAAGGTAGGACTGTAATCTCTGTCTCATGCCTTTGTCTGCATCTAAAGCCCCTGTTCTTTCCATTATGCCACACCCAATTCCTTCTAATTTCCGATGCTGTGTTCTGACCTTTTCCCAGAAGTCTTTCAGAATACTCACTGAACTTTAAGGTATGTCTTTGTGGTTTAATGCTTAGGTCATTCCCAAACTGAAGTAAGTAGGGTTTGGTCAGGGCTTTAAGAAGAGGAGAGAAAAAAATGTCAAATGTTGAACCAGAAAGAATTGTAGACTTAGACGAGAGAAAGAAGAGCATCTTACGTAGATGGAAGCATTTTAATATCAGTGATGCTTTTTCATATTAGTAATTTACTGATATTCTGAGAATTTTATACTTTAAAAGTTATATATAAATCTGAATACTGACGGATATGCTCTTTAAATACTACCTTCTCTGGGCCTCCCTGGTGGCACAACGGGTTAAGCGCTGTACGGTGAGGCGATCAGCAGCCACCGCAGCATAAGTTTGATCCCCGGCCAAGGAGATTCCCACATGGCGCAGGAGACCTCTCCTTCCTTGCCCGCTGCTCCCCTCAGCAGTGTACTTCAGTTTCTCCCCACTTTGTCTTTGGTGAATCCTCTCACCACCCCATACTTCTGGCCTACACCCCTGCTTGTATGCATAAATAAATAAATACTAAAAAAAATACTGCCTTCTTTATGAATTCATCTCTGGTTAAACTTTTTGAAAGTTAGAAGAAGCACATTGTAATGCATTCCTGTTGTATGCTAGGCATTGTGTTAGAGCTTTACGTGTAGTATTTTATTTAATCCTTTTAAGAGTTCGCAGAGATAGATAGGGTTGGCAAGATTAAGGAATCTGTCTTAAGGTTACACATTTAGTACTGTGATGGAGCTAACAGAACTCTAATCTCTTTGACTCCAGAGCCCAAATTCTCTTACTTTTTAATTGAAGTATTTATCTGTTCAACACTCAGATCGAACCTTTTGAATTTTAGTTAATCTGCTCATTTTTGTGGATGTTTTTGTTTTTTCTTTTTTTTTTTTAAAGATTTATTTTTTATTTATACATACAAGCTGGGGTGAAGGCCAGAGGCGTGGGGCGGCGAGAGGGTTCACCAGAGACAGAGTGGGAAGCAGAACAGGCAGAGCAGAAATACACTGCTGAGGGGAGCAGCAGGCAAGGCAGGAGAGGTCTGCCACGCCATGTGGGATTCTCCCTGGCTGGGCGTCGGACTCGCGTCACCGCTGCTGCCGACAGCTCCACAGCGCAGCACCCAACCGCTGCGCCACCGGGGAGGCCCTGTTTTTGTTTTTTCACTAACAAGCAATTTCTATTTATTGAGTTTGTGTAATGACTAACTATAACGTTTATGTGAATATTTATGAGTTTTCTAAGAAAGCAGTCTTATTTTATATTCGTATAATTTATGAATTGTATTCTCCATGGACCTGGAAAAAGTCGGGCTCTAGGAACTGTTTTAGGAGGTTACTCAAATCTGAAGTTGGAGTTGTGTGTTTGATGTCTTGAGGAAGGCAATTTAGGGTCCAGTTAATTTAAGAAATGGATAGTTTATGAAAAAGAGTGAGCTTCACTTTCTCAAAAGTTTTTTACTCCTCCACAGTGAAAGAGAAAAAGAAGAGATTTGTTGAAATCTTTATTCAGATTAGTGAGTTTTTAAAAAAAGATTTATTTTTATTTATTTATGCATACAAGAACTGGGGTGTAGGCCAGAGGTGGTGGAGGAGGGGTGGTGGTGGTGAGAGGACTCACCAGAGACAGAGTGGGGAGCAGAACAGGTGGATCTACTGAAATACACTGCTGAGGGGAGCAGCGGGTGAGACAGGAGAGGTCTGCTGTGCCATGTGGGTCAGCTCCCTGGCTGGGGATCAAACTGCAGTAGCTGCAGATAGCTTCATCGGGCTAAGATTTAACGTCTTGCGCCACCAGGGAGGCCCCCCGAGTCTAAACTTTTTTGATAATGTCAAACAACTAAAGACATAAGATATGTATGATTTTCCAGTGATATGCCTCCCTAGCTATATTCTGCAGCAATTCAGCTAGCCATTTAGACACTGTATTAACAGCTGGTGGGTTTCTATTTTTTTCAAGGATCTGTCAGTAGAACAGATGTTTGGGGCATCTGGTTCTTCTTAGCTCAGAACCTGTATTAAGGGAAGGTACGGAGGTTCTAGAGCTGCTAGTTGAGGTTCTCTGACTATACGTCAGGCTTTTCCTTAAAGTCTTTCTGAATCCTGCAAAGCTGTAATTGAATGTTAAGTAACCTGAGATAAAACTAATTTCATCTTCCCTGTAAATTTATCTTCTACCGTGTTCCAATATGAACCCTTTAGATCATTCTAAAAATTTTGATATTGTTGACTACTTTTTCTTAGAAACTCTTGGTTTCAGCTATAACTTCATTTATGACCACTATTTACCGAATACTTACTCTCTGCCAGGCCTCTGTCATTCCTTCACATCTCATTTAATGGTAACAACTTTATCAGATGAATATTATTATCTCTGTTTTACAGATAAGAAAATATAGGCCCAAAGAGAGTAATTAAGCTTGCCCAAGACTTTGCCAGTCTGTGATGCTTTTGGGATTAGTGAGATGGAACACTACCCATAGCAACAATGGAGGCTTTGCCACCCAGCCAACCCCTACATCTCTGACTAAACTCCCACATGAAATCTGTGTAAACTACTGCATCTGCTGCTGAGACCAGTCTGTGTAACCTTTTGGATCTCAGAATCTGCCCTTTCTAAATCACCATGCCTCACATCCCTGATTATCTCAACCACTACCAAATGTCCAGGCATCTTTATCTTTCTACCACTCATTCCCTTAACCACTCTCTTCCTCTGAACTAATCCAGTCTCCCCCACACTTTTCCACTATGTTCTCTGCAATTTCCCCCTCCATTATCAAATCCCCATGTAATGTCAGCCTCTAGCAGCAAGATCGAGTTCCTAGGGCAACACTGGGTTTGCTGTTAGTGTGACACCTGGTTTCCAGAACTGGAATGATGCAGCCCAAGCTGCAGCATCTCCTGTGTTAGCATTCATCAGATCTTTGCCAAGCCCCATTCCGTGTGATTTTGGGTGGTGGTTTTGTGTGGCCTTGAAGCAAGTTCTACACTTTGCAAGCTGCCTCATATTCTCTCTGTAAATTCTGTATAATTCAGTCTTTCTTCTGCTGCTTATGGAATGCTAGGTGATGCTTGATTAAACCTAACTATGTGCCTTCTTAGTTGCCTGCATCCATGGAACTGAGGGTTGCTATAGAAAAATCAGAAAACCAAGCAGATTGATTACACTATAAATATATAGTTGTTGACCTTATGCATAATCAGCATTGCCTAGGAATATTATGCTTTTCTCTGGTGAGCTCACTTTCTCACCTACTGCAAATGACCATTTCATACCATTTCATTCTAATCTCTCATAGTTCATTTATAACCGGTGGTATGTCTTGTACTTTCTTATGAAAGCAGAAGACACCAAAAGGGAATTCCTTCATCTTTACATCACTCCAGATCTGCATCTGGGGCTCGTCTTTTTCTCCTTTCTACCTGTTAAGATAGAGGAAGTGTCCTTTTTTTTAATTTTAATATATATTTTAAAATTATTATTTAAATCTTTTACATTTTGTATTCCCCTTGGGTACCCACCACCAATTCACCCGTGATCCATCTCCGTGGTCCCTTGTGTCCTTTCTACTCCATTTTGTGCCCTTATCCAGCCCCAGCACCTCCCCACCCCATTTGGTTGACGAAGTGTCCTCTGTTCTATCAAAGACCAGTCCCCCTATCAGTGCTCTAATCACATTCTTTCCTGTCTTCTTGAAGAACTTCTTCCTTTGGTTATTTCCTCTTTTTATTAGTCTTTCTTACAGTATTACAACTTGCTATAAAATCTCCCATTTTCAAATATTGAGTGGTTTCACTTATGGGAGTAATATAGGGGAACCAAATAAGGGATCAGGGTAAAAATAACACCACCAACAATAATAAACAACAAAACTAGCAGGCAACCATAAATAAGAGACATTCTATGAGAGAAGGGGAGGAAAAGGGATCAAAATGGGAGAGAAGGGCACAAGGGACTATGGTGATGGTGCACGGGTGTATTGTAGTGGAGATTTTACGGGGAATACACAGTGATGTAAAATATATAAATTTTAAAATATATAAAAACCCTCGTTTTCAAAACTATCCTGTGACCCACGTATCGCCTTTCTGCTACTGTCCTGTTTACTCCCTTTCACAGCTAAACTACTTAAAGAAGTGTTTAATGTATGTTACATATACTTTTCTCCCTGTGGGAAGAAATATCCACTCTTACCCCACTCCTGTCTTGATTCTTTAACCAAACAAGTTCTCTTGCTACGGTTACTCTTGACCATCAGATTGGGAAACAGCAATGGTCTGTTTCTCCAGCCATGTCACGTCTGACATCTTGAACAGCATTTGCCGTCTGTTTCTTACAGTGCACCCTCTTTCCGTGGCTCTCATGACACTGTTCCTGCCGGTTCTCTTGTTTTTCTGACTGCTCCTTCTCAGTATTCTTAATGGCTTTTTCTTCTTGGTCCTGGGATCTTTGATCTTTTCATTGGGATTTCTGAAGTCATGTGCCTTTGGGGTAAGTATCATCTACATACCAGTGATTCCCAAATTATTTCTTTAACTGAAGACCTCTCTCCTGAATGCTGATCTTGTGTGTGTACAACTCCCTACCTACTTGCAGTTGAACGTCAAAGCAGACATGTCCAAGATGGAATTTATCTCCTTGTCTAATAGGTTTCTCCTTAATATTTATCTCCCTGCAAGTATGTTCTTATTTTCTTCATATCAGTTAGTTGGAATTTGCATTATATTTCTTTAAAAGAAAATAGTTTTTTTTTTTTTTTTTTAAAGATTTATTTATTTATACATACAAGCTGGGGTACAGGCCAGAGGCGTGGGGCAGCGAGAGTGTTCACCAGAGACAGAGTGGGGAGCAGAACAGGCAGATCAGAAATACACTGCTGAGAGGAGCAGTGGGCGAGGCAGGAGAGGTCTGCCGCACCATGTGGGATTCTCCCTGGCTGGGCGTCGAA
>PVIJ01024669.1:0-11910 GCA_004024925.1 Scalopus aquaticus
CTCCCTCCCTCCCTCCTTCCTTCCTTCCGGCTCCCCTATGGGTCCTTTCAGCTTCCCCTTGGGGCTCAGCTCCGCCCTTCAACGGGGCGGGGGCCTGGCCCCCCTCTCTGGGAGTCACACCTGCACCCCAGCATCAGCACTGGGCTCCCCCACAAGCTGTCCCGCACATGGGGCGCCCGGGCGGGGCGGCGGGAGGGGTCTGCTGGCCCGGGGAGCCTTCGCCGTCCAGGGGCGGGTGCCTGGCGGGAGGGGGCTGCCCCAGGGCCAGCGCTGAGGGCCTCCCGCCCCGCCCAGGCCTCACGCACCACTGCCTGGAGGACCTGCTGGTGGACCAGGCCTTCTGGCTGCTGCCGCCCGGCGAGGACGAGGAGGCGGCCATCCAGGTGCACGTGGACGAGGCAGCCCTGGGGCTGACGCAGGAGAGCCTCCTGGTGCAGGAAGGTGGGCGGGCGGGGGCTGCGGCCGGCGGGCCCGGAAGCGGCGGCTGTGGGCGGGCGGGGGCTGCGGGGCTGCGTGGCGCCCAGGCCAGTCAGCCCCCAAGGAGACAACGGGGAAGGGGCTTCGCGAGCGTCCCTCGGGCAGTGGCTCGGAGGCTGGTGGGCCTTGCGGGTTCCACGTCCGTGGGCGGCCGCAGGCAGAGAGGGCGCGTCCGAGGTCAGGCTGGCCGCAGCCGCCGACAGACGGGCCGGGCCACACTCCTGCCCCCAGGGCACAGGTGGGGACGCCAGGCCAGGTCGGCAGGACATCCGGGCCGAGCGGACCTCAGCCTGGTCTGGCCTCTGGACGGCACCTCGGGCGCCGGGGCCTCGGGCAGCTGGTTACGGGAGCGTTGAAGTGCAGGTGGGGCCTGGGCGGGCACTCGGGCAGGTGCGGCTGTGCCGCCGTGGGCTGTGGGGGGACAGTCTCTGCGTCCAGGCCTGGGTGACTGGCCTCTCCTCCCCGCGAAGGGCCTTTCTTTGTCCTGGGCGAGGACCGCCACGTGAGAGTGACCGCTGGCTCCCTCCGGCGCGCTTCGGGGCCTCTCAAGGGAGAGGCGGCCCCCGTGGAGCCTTTGACCCCATTCCATCAGTAGGTGCCGACCTTCGTCTCTCTGCTTCCTGCCTGTCCTGTTGCTGCCAGGGCCCTGGGACCCCCAGACCCTGGTCTGCCCGGAACCCCGGGGGGTGAGGCGGGGGGAGCCCAGACAGACCCGCCGCCGCGCGCCGGCTGCTCCCAGAGTGCGGGGCTCATGGCTCTTGCTCCGAGTCCTTCTGGGTTGTCCTGAAAGTCTTGGCGGGGCCATATAAGATGCGCCCTGTGGGGACACCGCAGACATCTGCTCACACGTAGACCAGCGTGCAGAGAGCCTCAGAGGAGGCGAGAACAGGGACCGTGGAAGCACCCACTCGTGTGCTGAACGCAGGGCACTAACTTGACTTGGAGCTTCCTGGCAGCCAGAGCAAAAAGAAATTGGATGTGCTGATACTCAGCGTCCACGGGACACCAGACTGGCTCAGCTTCTCCCAGGCTAGTGGACAGAGGCCCTGCAGGAGAGCAAGAGCTGCCTGGAGAGGGACACCGGGGCCCTGGGCAGAGCTGCAGCACTGGCCCTGGACGGTGGGGAGACTCCACTCTGGTCCTGGGGCTGCCGACCGTCCAGTGGACGTGAGACCCGCAGCACAAACCCCCTCCCGCCTCCAGGTGGGCTCTCAGGGGCCCCGAGGGCCCAGGCGAGGACGTCGTGGGCGAGCCCCTGACACTGGAGCAGGCGCCGATGGGTAAGCGCGTCCCTGGGGAAGAGGTGGGCAAGGAATGGCAGGTGCCCACATTCTGGAAGCTTCCACACTCCCTGAAATCCTCCCGAGCCAGAGACGGAGCCAGGATCTTCGCCAGCTCCTGAGGCTCGGAGAGGCCCCGCTGGTCAGACCCACGCAGCACGCGGGTCCTGGCCACTGCCCCCCGCAGCCGCGAGGGTGACTCAGCCCCTCGGCCCCGTCTCATCTCGCTCCCTCCTGCGCCCCTCGGCATCCCAGGAGGCGCTAATGAGCGGAAGTGGCCAGCTGCCCCGTGCAGGCTGCGGGCAGCTCCCTCACCCCCGGGGTCCCGGGCTCCGTCGGGCCTCTCACTCCTTGCCAGCTGGCGAGCGCGTGGCCGGCCTTGGTGCCCGGGCGTGTGGCCCTGCAGGAGGGAGGGGCCCACGCTGCAGCTGCCTGCGCCCAGCCAGGCCCCCCAGGTGGGACGGAGGTGGGAGCCCGGACCTTGGAGTCCCGACCTTGACGGGACCCGGTTCATCAACATCTCTGGTCTCAGCTTCTACCCCCAGTGTGGGGACAGACCCCCCGCCCCAGGACTGGGCCCTCGGGTGCCCCCAAGCTCCCCCCCACGGGCACCGGGTGAGCCTGCAGCAGCTCCCAGCGCCCCGGACACGGCCTGTGCGCGGGACGACCCGCCGGCGCCCTCTGCTGACCACGCGCCCTCCCCGCAGCCGGGGGCCTGGCCTCCGCGGTGGCCGACTGCCAGGGCTCGGGGCCTCAGGAGATGACCTTCCGGGCTGGCGACGGCATCGAGATCCTCGGCGCGCAGGTGCCCGGCCTGCCCTGGTGTGTGGGCCGGCACGCGGCCTCGGGCCAGGTCGGCTTCGTGCCTAGCGGGGCCCTCAGCCCGCGGGGCCGTGAGTCGGGGTGAGCGCGGCGCCCCCGGGAGGGCCGTGCTGGCGGGTGCGGGGACCTGCGGGGCGCCCCAGCCGACGGGACCGGCTCGGACCAGCTGATGGCACTCGCTCTGCAGGTTGGGAGACGAGGTTTTCCTCACGGAGGAAGAGCGGGCCTTCTGCGGCGGCGAGGGGCACTTCTCGGAGGAGGAGGCCAGGCGGCTGCTGGGCAGGACGGCGGACTTGGATGCCTGCGCCCAGTACAGCCTGGGTGGGTCAGCGGGGCCACCCGGGGCTGATTTCCTGGCGCAGATCCTAGAGGGACAGCGATGGTGTGGCCAGACCTGCTTCCCAAGGGGCTGGCCGAGAGGCGCCCCAAGCCCCCAGGCCACTGGCCACACTGGGCCCTGTGTGCTTAGCTGCCCGGGCCACTCTGCTCACAGCAGCCCCTGCCCGTGCGACCGCTGGCTCCTCAACACGAAGCCACCCCCGGGCACCAGCAGTGGCCAGACAGATGCTGCCGCTGCCCAGGGCCACACTGGGGCTGCAGAGCCTGGGACGGGGGGCAAGGAGACGCAGGGGGCCCCAGGCTCCCTGCCCGACCACAGACGCCGCCCCCGGGCCCCAGGAACCCACTCCCAAGGGGCAGCCAGAGACTCCTGAGGGGGCCAGGCCTCCCGCAGGTGGGCCAGGCAGGCCTGCAAGACGGGGTCCGTCCCCCTCGACAGGTGCCCCCACCCTGGGCCCGGCCAGAGGCGGCGCTCGAGGCTGCTCCCCTCTCTCTTTCCAGACCAGCTAGAGAAGGCCAGGCCGGAGGGGCCGGAGGAGCAAGGTGGGTTCCCCAGCTCTGCGAGGGCTCCCCCAGGGCCAGGGCCTCGGGTGCGGCCAGCGGAGGAGACTGGGGGGGCTCGCAGAGGGGGAGGCTGGTGGGGGGTTCTGCCCCGCGGGAGGGCTGGGTGAGGTGGAAGGGACACCCCTTTGCTGTGGCATGGGTGCCCAGGGAGTGTGCCAGCCCCTCCACGGCCCGGCCTGCCCGGCTGCACGTCCCCGCCCCACAACAACAGCAGCGGACATTTGCTGCAGCCCTGCCTGCGGGGCGAGGGGAGGCGGGGCTGAACTGGGGGCCTTATGTTGGAGACGCCCCAGGGGTCAGCGTCGCCAGACCCCTGGCCCCCCCCCGCCCTCCCCAACAGAGTCTGCGGGGACACGCTGGGGATGCGACTGCCCAGGGGCCCTTTGAGGGTTCCTGGAAGGGGAATCCTCTTGGGGACGTGGGTGGACGGGAGGCCGCAGGCAGCCCTGGGCAGGGCCCTCCTCCGAGCCCCTGCTGGAGAGCGCAGGAGGGGGGCCTGGAGGGGACGCAACCCCGTGCCTGAGAGCGAAGCTGCTTCCCGGGGCTCGGGAGCAGGACAGCGGGGGCCCGCGCGCTGGCTGCTCAGGCGAGCATTTCCTCGCTCCCCTCTCGCGGGCCGCCTGCCGAGAAGCCGCGTTTGGGTTTTCGTTGCCGGACTTTGCAAACTAATCGGAGGCCTTTGGCTTGGAGCCCACCGTACCAGTGAGCAGGGGCAGGTCTTTAGGTCTGGATCTTTCCTGCCCAGCAAATCTCCTGGCCACGCGCCAGCCGTGCCAGCGGAAGGGGGCCCTGCACCTCCGGTGGTCTCCCCGGGCCTGGTGCCTCCCCGGCCGGTGCTGAGTGCCGAGGGGGCACTGCGGCCCCAGGGCGTGTCTGCCCAGGCTGGGGGGGGGCGCTGTCCGCCTGCACGCAGACCCTGATCTCCCTGGCCTCGGTGACCCGCAGAGATGCCTCCTCCTGGCGTGAACCCAGAGCCCCACGAGACCCTGCGGAAGGTGAAGACCGTCCTGGAGCAGTGCAAGTCCGGCCGGGGCTGCCCCGCGGAGCCGGGGGCCCGCGGCCCCCACCGGGCTTCCCGCAGCTCCTGCTCCCTGGGTCCCGACGAGCCTGACATCTACCTGGACGCCGAGGACGACTGGGCCGACCCGGAAGCCCTGGACCCGCTGCTGCTGCTCCTGGACGCCCCGGGGTACCAGGCCTGCTTCCGCGGCCTGTACGACCTCGCCCCGCAGGGCCGCAGCGGCCTGTTCCGCGGCTTCAGCAACGAGGAGCAGCTGGCCGGGTGCCTGGCGCAGGCCCGGGGCGTGGCCAAGAGGGCCGGCCTCCCCCTGGCGCTGGCCCGGCTCTGCTTCGCCCTGGGCCAGCTGTGCGCGCGCAAGCTCAAGCTGTCCCAGGCGCGGGTGTACTTCGAGGAGGCCCTGGGCGCCCTGGGCAGCCACTTCGGCGACCTCTTCCTGGTGACGGCCGTGTACGCCAACCTGGCCGCCGTCCACCTGCGGCAGAAGAGCAGGGACAAGTGTGCGCAGGTGGTGCCCAAGGCGCTGGCGCTGCTCCTGGGCGCGCCGGGGCTGCTGGGCGGCACCCAGCCCGAGGCGGAGCTGCTGCGGCGCGGCCTGCGGGCCGCCATCCGGGGCCGGAGCCCACAGGCCGAGGCCAGGGCCTGCTTCCTGCTGGCCCGGCACCACGTGCGCCTCAGGCAGCCCGAGGAGGCCCTGCCCTTCCTGGAGCGGCTGCTGCTGCTGCGGGGGGCCACGGGGGCCCCGGGCTCCTCCTGGCCGGCGGGCGGCTACCTGCTGCTGGCGGACGTGTATAGCCGCAAGTGCCTGCCGCGCCTGGCGCTCAGCTGCGCCAAGGTGGCCTCGCGCCGGGCGCTGGGCTCGCTGGCCAGCGCGCTCAGGAGCATGGACCTGGTCCTGCGCCACACACCCCAGCCGCGCGGCCTCCCCGCCCAGCTCGCCCCCTACCTCAGGCAGGCGCTGGCCGCCGGCGCGGGCCCGGCGCTGCGCGGCACCCTCTGCGCCAGCCTGGCCCAGCTGCACAGCCAGCACGGGCAGCACGGCCAGGCCATCGCCTTCATGACGCAGGCCCTGGACGCCGAGCCCGGGGCAGGCAGCCGGCCGGCCGTGGACCGCCTGGTGGCCCTCGCCTGGCTGCACGTGCTCCACGGGCAGAGCCAGGTGGCCCTGGACATCCTGGAGTCCGTCCTGGACGCGGCGGTGGCCAGCGCGGACCAGGAGGGCGTGGTCGCTAACCTGGCGGCCATCGCCCTGAGGAGGACGGGCAGGACCCGGCAGGCGGCCGAGGGCTTCTACCGCGCCCTGCGCGTGGCCAGGGCCCGGGGCCAGCCGCGGAACCAAGCCGTGGTGCTGGCCAACCTGGGGGCCCTGTGCCTGCGGGTGGGCGCCGGCCGGCTGGCCCAGCACTACTTCCTGGCGGCCGTGCGGCTCTTCGCGCAGCTGCCCAGCGGGGCGCGTGGCCCCGACTTCACACAGGTGCTCCTGCAGCTCGGCCACCTGTGCGCCCACAGGGCCCTGGCACGACGGGGCGAGCGCTACTACCAGTGGGCTTTCCTGGTCGCCGTGGAGATCGGCCACTTGGAGAGTAAGTGCCACGCGGCCACGCGCCGCGCCGCAGGGCTCCCCGCTTCCTAGACAAAAGTCCTTTTTGGTCGCTCTCCGCTCACACCTGGGGGGTGGGTCTGGGGCAGAAGTGGTGCCCCACCTAGTGAGCCCGGCTGTGGGCACGGCGGGTGCTGCGGGCACCTGGCCCAGGTTCTGGCTGGGCCAGCCCGGGAGTCCCTGCGGCTGCGGGCAAATAGGCAGTGGGCACCCCAACAAAACGCAGGCCGGCCGGGCGGCTGAGCAGAGAGGAGCGTGTGGGCCTCGCCCGCAGCTGGGGTGTGATGCGCGGGCTCTGCTCGGGGTGCCCCCAGCAGCAGGTGTGGGACCAGGCGCCCCAATCACAAGAGCCCCCAAAGGGGCACACAGCGTGCAGGTGCCGGCTCTGGCCGCGACGTCTGTTCGGTCTGGACCCGGGTGTGGAAGGGTTAGCCAAGCAGCGGGGTGCAGCGGGGGGCCGAGGGCTGTGAGGGCCCGGCTGGACATGTTCCCTGAGGGCACCGGGAGCTGTGGACACCCACTGCGGCCCCAAGGGGGTCGTCCGTCCTCCAGGAGGAGCCGAGAGCCACCCGGGCCCTGTGCCTCTCAGGCCCCCGGCGCTCGCCAGAGCCCAAGGCCTCGCGGAAGCTCCCGGGAAGCCCCCCAGCCCCTGGGGGTCAGGCGGGAGACGGCAAGCTGGGGACTTGCGGCCCCTCTGGCTGGGGGACACCAGGACTGGAGCTGCTTGGGTCACTCTGAGTCACTCAGAGAAGCGGGGGCTTCTCTGGGAGCTCAAGGGTCTGGCCGCTGGTGCAGCGAGCTGCCCGCGGAGGCCGTGAGGAGGCCCGGTCAGGCCGGCGGGGGGTGTCGGTTTTGTTCATCTTGTCCAAGACGAGGTTTGGTTTTGCTGCTCCTCCGTCGTCTCTCCCACCACCCGCTCCCCTTCCCCAGCGGCGTCTGGCCTCTCCCAGGCCTCTCGCAGCGGGGTCAGGCCCAGCCGCCCGCGGACAGCCCGGGGCCGGGCTTTTATTTCCCCTCGGAAGACGCAGTTTCAGCTGTGGTTTCCCCCTCGCCCCGCCGGCAGGGTGTGAGCGCGGAGCCCCTGCCCCCCGCTGCCCACTGCAGGTTGTGCGCTGTGGCTGGCGCCAGCTCGGCTGCGTCCAGCCCTCCTGGGCCTGCAGAGGCCGTGGGTCCGCGGCGGGAGGTGGCCGGAGGCAGCCTGTGCTCTGCCGGGCGGGGGCAGCTGCGGGTCCAGCGGGTTCTTCACGAGCTCAGCCTGGCCCTGAGCAGGTCACTCGCTGTCCGACTCTGTGTCCCCGGCTGTGGTGGCCCCGTGAGCGGGGCAGGAAGGGGGAGGCACAGGGCCGCAGGGAGTTGACCGCTGACCTCTGTCCCCACCCCAGGCCAGCTGCTCGCCGTCCAGCAGCTGTGTCACTTCTACACGGCCGTCCTGCCCAGCGAGGCCCAGTGCGTCGTGTACCACGAGTTGCAGCTCTCGCTGGCCCGCAGGGTGGCCGACAAGGCCCTGGAGGGCCAGCTCCTGGAGACCATCAGCCGCCTGTACCTGTCCCTGGGCACCGAGCGGTGAGGCCGGCTCTGGGCGGGGCTGGGGTGGCATGTCCAGTGTGGAGTCCACACCGAGCATCCCGATCAGGTGGGAAACTCCAAATCAGAAGCCACGACACCCCTCCATGGGGGGTTCACCCTGAGCCGGGAGGCGCTTCCAGCGGCCGGGGCCCCTCCCCGCCCCACCCCGGCTTCAGGCCTCGGTTCGGCGGGGCCGCTGGTCCTGGCTCAGCCTCCTCGGGGTGGGGTCCCCGCGGCAGCGTCCTCTGCCTGGGCGCCTGCTGGAAACGCGCCTTCCCAGGCCCAGACCGCCCTCATCTCTGCTGCGCGCTCGAGCTCGCCACGCGGGGCTGGTGTGCAGCCTGACCCTCGCCCCGACCGCAGGGCCTACAGGTCCGCGCTGGACTACACCAAGCGCAGCCTGGGCATCTTCATCGACCTGCAGCAGAAGGAGAGGGAGGCCTTCGCCTGGCTGCAGGCGGGCAAGATCTACCACGTCCTGCGGCAGCCGGAGCTGGTGGACGTGTACATCCAGGTGGGCGCCGGCCCGGCCCCGGCCCGCGCCTCCAGCGTCTGCCGCGCGGTCCCAGCTCTGAGGGTAGTGGGCTGAGCCCCTGCTGCCACCCCGTGCCAGGGGTGCCATGCCCGCGGGGGGCAGGTGCTCCCCTTCTGGACACCCCACACACGACCCCACTCAGAACAAACCGAGGCCCTGAGCCTCGCGAGGCACCCCAGCTGGGGCGCAGGGCCGGTGCCACGCGGGCTCAGAGCGGAAGGGACGCGGCGGTGACCCCGACACGGGCCTCACCGGGCACCTCCCCGCAGGTGGCACAGAACGCGGCGCTGTACACGGGGGACCCCAACCTGGGGCTGGGGCTGTTCGAGGCGGCCGGGGACATCTTCTTCAACGGGAACTGCGAGCGGGAGAAAGCCGTGTCCTTCTACCGCGTGAGCCGCGGGGGCGCCGGGCCGGGCGGGCCCTCCCTCCCCCCCCCCCAGTGGTTCTGCCGGGTCGATCTTGGCCCCAGAGGCAGAGGCCAGAGGCAGCCCAGGGTCTCAGTGTGCGTCTGGGCGCCCCACTGCCCTGGGCGGGTCCTGTCCCCTTCGACGGGCGAGGAGCGCCGTGCGGCCCGGCTCTCGTGCATGGCTGGGCCCTGGCACAGGGGGTGCAGGTGCAGAGCACAGAGGTCCGGGCAAGCCCCTCGCCCGAGGGAGGGGCTGGGCTGAGGTCAGGCGTGTGGCCGGACAGCCTTCGGGCCATGGCCCCCCTGAGCTGGCCTCTGGGACAGCGCGTGACGCCCCCGGGTGGGGGCGGGAGCTCAGGCCCCGTGGGGCTCGGGCGAGGGGCCGCAGGGGCTGACACAGCCCTATGGCAGGACCGGGCACTGCCGCTGGCCGTGACCACGGGGAACCAGGAGGCCGAGCTGCGTCTGTGCAACAAGCTGGTGGCGCTGCTGGCAGAGCTGGAGGCGCCGTGCGAGGGCCTGGAGTTCGCCCACACGGCCCTGGCGCTCAGCATCACCCTGGGTGAGCCGTCCCCTCCTGGCCGGGCCTTGCTCCGGCCACTGTGCTCCTGCCGGCAAACCCCCGCGCCTCCCCAGAAGCCAGACCCTCGTCTGGGCTCCCCCCGTCCGGGCTCTGTCTTCTGCTGAGCCGGGAGCCCAGGGGCCGGCACACAGCAGGGTGACCGCAGGGTCCGCCGCAGGCCCCACAGCGCAGCCCGGGGGTGGGGGGACACTGGAGTCCGCCAACCTGGCAGGCGGGCCCGCGGGGGGTGGCCTGGGGGTCGCCTGCCGGCACCTCCCGGTCACCAGCACTGAGGCCCCGGTGCGCACCGAGCTGGGGCCCCTGACAGCCGCCCCCCTCAGGGCACCGGCTGAACGAGCGCGTGGCCTGCCACCGGCTGGCGGAGCTGCACCGCGCGCTGGGCCAGGGCGAGCTGGCCGAGCACTTCTACCTCAGGGCGCTGGCGCTCTGCAGCTCGCCGCTGGAGTTCGGCGAGGAGACGCTGTACTACGTGCGGGTGTACCTGGCGCTGGGCGACATCATCTTCTACGACCTGAAGGTGGGGCGCGAGGGCCGGCGGTCAGCAGGCTCCGGGCCAGGCCCTCGAGCGCCAGGCCATCCCGGCTCCGGGTCAGCTCGGGGTCAGCGGGGGCTGACCGGTGGGCGCTCAGGGCGGCCATCGGGCGAAGGGCCAGCGAAAGGCAGTGTCGTCAGGGGTCTGCGGGGAGGTGGGCGCAGAGAGGAGCTGGACAGTCAAGCAGGAGCTCCCCACGTGAAAGTGGGGGGATGAGGATGTTCTGGGGGGCAGGGCGGGTCCCCATTCCCCCCAGAGAGCCATGCTCTCAGGTGAATCCCAAATCCCGGCACCTCCTCCAGGAAGCCTGCCAGGTCTTCCTTCCTGGACTCCTGGGACCTGCTGCCGTCACCGGGGAGGCCGCAGGGGCCACTGCTGCCCCTTCACGGGTGGGCCCTGGTCTCCCGGGGACCTCCGTGCCGGGGCCCTCGGGGGCAGCTGAGAGGCGGGAGGGCCCTGACCTGCCGTCTTGGGTTTGGCCAGAGACACGGTAGACGGAGCAGGGGTGAGGGCGGGGGGGGGGGGCGCCCGTCACGCTGCTGGCAGTTTCTGAGGCCCTCGCTGGCCCTCGCCTGGGGAGCCCACACCTGCTGCCTCGGTGTGGACACGGGCTGGTGTGGGGCTCTGCGGCAGCTGGCCGGGCCCTCGGCCCCAGGTGAACTCCGGGAGCTGGTGCTTCGAGAGAGGGCCTGGGCGTCCGGGGTCAGGCTGAGGCTGGACCAGGGAGCGGGGCGGGCAGGGTGTGCGGCCCCGGAGAGAGGGGCCCTCCTCGAGTCCTCTCCGCTCTCCGCGGCCCCGGGCAGCTGCTGGGTGCCCGCGGGAGACACCCAGGAGTGGTGTCCAGGGCCCCGACCAGGACATGTGACATCCCCGTCAGGGCCACGGCCCTGGGCGTCCGGCAGGAAGGTGGACGGGCAGGCACGGCCAGCCGGGCAGGACCCCGGGCTCACACTGCCCTCCCCCGCAGGACCCCTTCGATGCGGCCGGGTACTACCAGCTGGCGCTGGCGGCGGCCGTGGACCTGGGCAACAAGAAGGCCCAGATGAAGATCTGCTCCCGCCTGGCCACCATCTACCACAAGTTCCTGCTGGACCGCGAGCAGTCCCTCTTCTTCTACCAGAAGGCCAGGGCCTTCGCCACCGAGCTCAGCGTCCGCCGGGGCAGGCCGGCCCCCGAGATGCGCTGGCTGGCCCCCACCCAGCGGCCCTGACGTGCCCGGCGCAGTCCGGAGGCCCCGGAGCTGCGGTCAGCAGCAAGAAACGGTTTTGGCGGAAGCACAGGGGTCCACGGCTGCCCTCTGTGGGCGCCCAGGGCCCCGAGCCCCGGACTCCTGCCCTCCTGGCGGAGTGGGGGACACGCAGCTCGTGGGCCCCGGCCCTCCCTGCGTCCTCACTGACCCTCACGCCACCTGCAGGCTGGGTGCAGGAGAAGAGGGGGCGGCACAGAGGCCGGGGCCTTGCCTGGGCCACACAGCAGGCCGGGGCAGACCCCGGAGACCGGCCTCCCCACCTCCAGCCGCGGGGCCCTGGAGGAGGTGCCCCGTCTCCCCCCCTCCACCCCGTGTGCCGGGAGAGCCCCAGCGATGGGCGCGAGGCCCAGACGGCCCCCCCTGATCCCGGGCCGGCCCGGTCAGCCCCGCAGCGCCCGCCCGGCCTCGCCCCCACCAGAGAGCAGCCAGGGCGGGCGCCCCGGGCAGGGTCGGGGGGCCCGGGCAGGGAAGCTGAGGCGCAGAGGGGCTGGGCACCCCGGTCGGCTGGGACCCACACGCAGCTGCTCCAAGCACCTCCTTCTTCAATCTTTTTGTTGTTGATAAAAGTGAAATTCACACAACATAAAACTTACCCCCAAACGCGTTTTTGTGCATATAGGATGCGCCGCTCCCGCCGCCTCGGTTAACCCCGAAACACCTGCGGGGCCCCAGAGAAGCCGGCAGTGCCCACGAAGGGTCGCTCTCTCCACCCCCCAAAATGCTCATTTGGCAGAAGGGGGACGCAGGACTCGGGAGCCTGGGAGGCCCTGGCTTCGCTCTCCTCCCAGTATGGGGCGGCCAGCAGCTCCTCTCCAGGCCCTGGGGAAACTGGCCAGACAGCAGCTCACAGGAGCCTGCAGACCCCGCCGCCGCTCCCACCAGGGGGCAGCGCAGAGCTCTCTGGAGCAGAGGCGGGGAGGAGCTGGTCCCCTGGAC
>PVIJ01024670.1:0-11912 GCA_004024925.1 Scalopus aquaticus
GGCCGGGCGTCGAACTCGCGTCACCGCTGCCGACAGCTCCAAAGCGCAGCGCTTAACCGCTGCGCCACCGGGAAGGCCCCTGGAGAGGAAGTTTAGAGGAGAAAACATAATAAAGATTAAGGAATAATGAATTTGTAATTCTCACCCAGATTCTCATTATTTTGTTATCTGTATTGGTTACAATGATCCTGACCGATCAGGAAATGGGTGAAATTGAACAAAGTGATTTTTGCCAACAATTTTCAAAGACGGCAACCATTTGGTCACATGGATGTTAAAAAGCTTATCTCTGAGGAAAGAATGAAAGCTTAGCTGTGCCAACAGGACAAGCCCTCACAAGCAGGCAGCACCGATGAAACGCCTCTGAAGCAGTATAAATACACAAACTAAAGTCAAATTGAATCGCTTTGGATTCCCTCACCATGGTCTCCCAAGTCTTCCCCAGAGGTTGGCATCTGCTGCCAGAAGTTTAGCACCCTCACCCCACCAACCCACCCCCTCACCGAGTCTTGGTGATTCTGATTTTAATATTCTCTAAAAACAAGTTCGTAAATTTGTTAACCCATATTTTATCTTATTTTTATAGCTGTTACCTCTTTTTAAACAGAGGAGGTTAGAAATCTATAGCATTTTCCTTGGCTCAACTGCCACTCACGTGGGCATGTAGATTTATTTTCTGAAGAAAGAGCTAAGGAAAAAAAATTAATTATACTCTACAGCCTATAGAAAAAGTGTGAATTGTTTCACATTTAATTGGCTGAAGAACAGATTTTTGCCAGGTCAGTGTTTGTGACTTAAAAGATGCTCTAGAAACAGAATAAGAACAAGATTAATTCACTATTCTGTATATTTCCTGGATTAGGTGAAGTTTTTAGATAAAGACTTGGAGAGAATTAAGCTGATGAATTCTGATCTCCAAAACGAGAGGAAACAAATATATAATGTTTTGATGTTTATTTCTAAGTGAAATAGTAGCTGTGGTTTTAATTCCTCCACCGTGTGAATCTAATTCCTTTTTCTCAACTTTGCATTTACAACATACACTTTATTTCTGTAAAATTACTTTCCATTATCATTACCTCATTCCATTGGATACTTTTATATAGTTGTGTTTTTCATTACCAAAAAGAGATCATCCCAAGTGGACCTGACTTAATCTAGCACAAGACCTTGAGAAAGGCACTGGGCTTTTGTATGAAGGAAGAGACAGTTCTACTATCTTTGAAAAATTAAGCTTTCATGTTCTGAGACATGCAAAGTAACAAATGACAAGGAAAGGCGGGGGCCTTCTAGGAGTTTAGATTTGGCAAGAAAGCAGTGATCTCAGACGCGCAACCACTGAAGTAACTGAATTGTACAAACAAGCACATGAGCTTGTGAGAAGAACCTCAGCTCCAGAAAGACATGTGATCTGGTTTATATCTAGACTATATCTTCGAAGACCCCGAATAGAAGAACTAATTGATCTGCCCAGACTCCTAATCCATGGAAGCTGTGACACAGGAAATAATCGTTTTAGTTATTAGATTTTACACAATAATTATTGTTTTAAACTGCTCAAGGGGAGGTAATTATTACACAGCAAGAAAACTAACACAGGAGTTAAAATGATAATATGATTTTGTTACACAAAAGGAGTCCTTAACTGTAAGGAGCATATATTAAATTATTTAAATATTAAATAGCATGGTAATTGCTTTCACATATTCTGGTTTGGGGGCATTGTGGATATAAGTGAAATAATATTGATTATGTACAAATATATTGATGATCGATATTTTTGATACTGTTTAAAAGAGACATGAAAATTTATTCCATAATTCTGCTTTGAGTTAACACTTTCATAATAAATAGTCAAGATAATAAATAAAACTTTACAAAGTAGGATATTCTTAACACCCATCACCCACAATTAGCAGATGAGAAAATAAGCCACTCAGAGAGTATGTACTTTTCCCAAAGTCATGTAAAAATAATGTCAGAGCTGAAATTCCAACTCAGTTAGATCCTCTAGCCCATGTTCTAACCATGGCATCATAAACATACTGCCTCCGTGCTAGTGTTTGTGTGTGTGTGTGTGTGTGTGTGTGTGTGTGTGTGTGTGAGAGAGAGAGAGAGAGAGAGAGAGAGAGAGAATCATTTTGAGAAATTGGTTCATGTGCTTATTGGAGCTGACAAGGCCAACACAGGCAGAGCAGGGGCAGACTGGAGAGTTAATGATGCAGTTCGAAACTGAATTTTCTCTTTTTGAGGGGACCATAGTACTTGTCTTTTAAGACCTTCAGCTAATTGGTGGGGCCCTCCACACTAGAGTAGGTGATCTGCTTTACAACCTACTGCTTTAAAAGCCATTCTCAATATTCTTGCTATAAGTGAAACCATTCAATATTTTTCTTTTTCCTTTCGGCTTATTTCGCTGAGCATGATCCCTTCTAGCTCCAATAAAAGAGAGACATTCAGTGAGGGAGGGGGAAGATAAGGGCTCAAGATGGGGGAGAAAAGAGCACAAGGGACTATGGTGACGGTTCATGGGTGGATTGGTGGCGGGAAACTTGCGGGGCATACACAATAATGTAAAAGACAAATAATAATAATAATTTTTTTTTTTAAACAGCCATTCTCAGCTAAAAAGTCCTTTTATAGTAACATTTGCATCCATGTTGAACCAAATAATCTGGCAACAGGGATGACTTAGGCACCCTGGCATGTAACATTTGCCATCCCAGTTGGCTTACTCTAAACTAACGATCCCATAATATTGTTATTACATCCCCATTTGAAAGCTGAAAAATCTGAGGTTTAATTGCCTATATGTATGTGACCAGTGACTGAAATTTCTTGATCTTAACAAAAAGCAGCACATTACATACAAAGTATAAGAACATTACCTGCTAGATGGTTGGTATTTATATCCTGGGGGAAATCCACTTTTTTATCTGTGCTAGGTACAAAGAAAAAAAATTAATAAAATATTAAGTGAGATTAATTAAATTTAAAAAATGTAATATGAAAATGAATAGCAGTCTAAATACTAGTACAAAATAAAGGTATGTAAATAAAAGTTCAGTCACCAAGGTTCTCTTTTCTAGTATGTTTCTACTTTTCAGATTCCACAGAATTAACCATTTTACCATTCCTATTTCTACTCCTTTAATATGTTTCCTTAAACTTCATACCTTTTATTTTGTGTGTATATTACTTTGTTTTATTCACTGAACTTCTAAATTAATGTTGTTTCTTCTTGTTTCAGAGTTTAAAAATCTCCTTTTTACCATATCAAGTTCTTTCAATTTCTTAGTTACACTTTTCAGATTGTTTTCTCATAGAATGAATTCACTGCTTCCCAGGAATGCAGAAAAGCTGATAAAACCAAAATGTCTTTTCATTACTTTCTTGAAGTAGCTTCACTTTATCAAAAATCACCACCTGGCCCTGCCTTGTTATATGTTCCAAAAGAATACACAGGGAAATTATATTGCATAATTACTCTTGTTTTAAACTTAAGTTAAAATCAAGTTACATACTACAGAGGTATATTTTTATTTGCATTTAAAAATCTGATGACAATTTATTTCTCTTTGTTTTGGTAGAAGATTCATTCCTTATGTAAACTCTTATATTTATGTCTTTACCCATGGTGTCCTAAATTATGATGAGGACTTATCTCTGAGAATAAAAAATATCCCTGAGAAAAAATATTTTCCCTTCTAATATTTCATCAGTATGTCAAATTTTATTGCTATCTTCTCAATAACATATTGCTCTAAAAGAATAATTATTGCAACAGCTAAGTTGTATATTTTATAGAGGAGAAAAACTGAGTCACAAAAGACCAGTGGTAGCCTATAAATATACTTGGTATATATTTTTCTAAAATTTTAAGGAACTTTTCAGTGGTGGGTAATCTATGAGGAATACACAATAATATAAAAGATATGAATAAAAAATTAAAAATGAAAAAAAAAGATGCATGCCAGTACAAAATCTTTCATGAAAGTAATAGTCAACTGATGTGCCAACCTTCATTGTGGTCTTATTTTAAGAAATTGCCACAGCCACCCCCATACTTCAGTAACCACCACCTTGCTCACTCAGTCATCACCAATATTGAGAGAAAAACCTCCACCAGTGAAGAGAATAAGACTTGCTGAAGTCTCAGGTGATGGTCAACAATTTTTTAGCAATAAAGTATTTTGAAATTAAGGCGTATATATTACATTTTTATACATAATGCTATCATACTCTTAATAGACTATAGTAGAGTATAAATAAAATATTTATCTGTACTAGAAAGCCAAAAAAATACTATCACAGAATATTCAAATTTCCAGGATTACTGGTTAATAGAAAATGAAATGTATTTCAATCAGTATATGAAAACCAATATTAATTATCTAACATTGAATATTGTGTACACGGAAAGTGTCGATATTGTTAGTAATTTATTTCAACATAATGGTCGAGCACATTTCAAGGTTATGAATGGTTCTGTCTTGGCCAAAATGTTGCACAAAGTATAGAAAAATTACATGGAGTAGAATATTTATTGGACCTGCTATTTTTCCATTGTTGTATTAGGAAAACAAAAACAAAAATAATTGACCAATACAGAAATAGACCTTTAATTTCTTTGTCACCTATAAGACGTTGCTTTGGACTGGCCTATAATTAAATGTCTCATCTCAAGAGTCCTGGAGTGCGTTTCCACATCAATATTATACATAAGTACCCATTTAGCCCTATATTTTCAAGAGGAAAACAGAAAATCACAGAAACCATGAATCTGTCTGGTTTTTGAAAAAGAGCAACTATAGAATATTCACATTAAATACTACTTCATGGGGAAAAAAAGGATATAGAAGTTCAAACATGGTTTCCAGAGGTTCTTTTTTTCAAACCTAGCACATTTCATACATTTAAATCATTTTCTATCAAAGTGACCCAAATGAGTACATACTCTTTTTGTAAAAATACATTGCAAATTTTATAATATGAGATGATAATCTAAACTTTTACTAGGTTTTCCATAAGAAAAGATGCAAAGTAAATTATAATTTTATTTTTTAGTGTTTACTAATTATTTTTACAATTTAAAATAAACTTATAATATGACTTATATGGTTAATCAGTTTAATTGGCAGATTTTGGATTGCCATTGGAGCTGATCTTGAAATGAAAAGAATTAAAGATCAACATTTATTTTCTGAAATTAAAAAATCCATACTCACTCCAAAAGTTGAAGCCAATTGTGGTCATGAAGAAAATAAGGATCCCAATACATACAAATACTACCACAAGATAGTAATATTGTAGATACCACGAGAAATCTTAAATATTGAGATTTTTTGGTAAATTTCAGAACACTTGTGATTATTCATTTAATAAACAATTTTCTTGTTTTATTTTTATTACAGAAATGATCCGTGTTCATTTTTGACATGACATTAGAACTTACGGTTACTTGAAAAATTTTTTAAGATTTCCAGTCCAAAAACAAAGACATGTCACTGCTATTTAAAATGTTGAATTACTTTGCTATTGTCTTGTTTCGTTATTTGGTGATACTTTTGATGACTTGAAAAGAATTTATCAGTTTCTTTGCATAATATATATAATTTTATACATATAATACATATAATTTATATAAAATAATATATATTTACATATAATTTATAGAAATTTGTATAAAATATGCATGTTTATATTATGTGTATTATATGTTAATATGTTAAAGTATACATACTTTTGGTCCAAAAAGTCACAGCCAAGAAAAAAATATATCATACATAAAGGTGAAAATACATGGATATTCCCAGTATGGCAACTGGTATATAACAGAACTTCATTTATTCCTAACAGTGAGTCATTCAAATGAATAGTACAACTAACAGTGCAATGAGTACATTTCCTTTCTGGATTTAGCAACAAGGTTAATTATATCTGCCAAGTTGAATAGTAAACCAGGCTTTCCTTATCAACAGCAAAATGCTTAGAGAAAAAATATGGCATGCAAAAACTTGCTTAGATTATATCATTTCTCATTAGTTACTTTATGGTCCCACCCTTCCTTTCACTCACAATTTAAATGGATATTATCTTTCACTCATAATCTAAATGGCTATTATCTTGCATTTTATATATCTATAGTCAGACTTTAGCTATCATTACTCACTTGTCTATTATGAAGTGATTTTTGAATTAAACAAAAGCAAATTGTTTCACCATCTACATAAGAAAATAACAAGAGAGATTTATTTTATTATAAAAAACCCCTAAGATTTAAGAGTTTAGGTTTCGATTCAGTCATTTTGACTCCAGGAGTTTGAGTTTTTACTTACTTGAATGTAAGTTATCAGTGACAAGGAAACATTAATTTCCTGATATTGAGACTGCAAAATTGAACTTGAGCCTTCAGAAGATGAGAAAATTACCATGTTTTTGAAAAACAAAATTTGAATTAGCTAGATGGAAACTGAGATAGCAATGAGGTGCTAGACAATTTTGAATTTCTGGCCCACAGCATTCCAGAAACATCTTGACCACTTGAACAGAAAATGTTTAAACATCTATTTTAGACATAATGAATTTAGGCACCAATATGTTTATTAGACTTGTCAATAGATCCTAATATAGATATGGGGGGAAAAAAACCACCTAGATGCAAGTACAGCAGCCCTAGGTAGCAAAAATTGATATTTTCTTTCCTTTTGCCCTTCTCTCCTGTCAGTGGACTGTTCTAACAATACTGTGGACTATTGTGAAATTTAAAAATTAATATATATAGTATATAGACATTTATATACATGCACATATGTATAATCATGTTTATATGTTTTTTAAACTGTAAATCATGATAAGACTTGCTTCCACCATAGTACTCGATTCTTCCAAGTGTAATAGGCATCTATATTTATTATTCTACCCAAATAATTGCGTCCATGAAACTTATAATTTGTAGGAAGAAAAATTTCTGTAAAAATAGCATTTTCAAACTTTTGCTTGAAAGTTGCATTCTTGTTCTTATGCTAAACTTTGAGGGGATTATACATCATCTTAGTAAAATTTCTTTGGCCCCATGGTGGTAAAAATACTGTTTTTTTATTGTGGATGTTTTGAGTTTAAATAACCTATCTCAGGCAATGTATGATCATTTCTTAAAATCTGAGAACATAGTTAATTTTAACAATTTAAAAATTTTCAAAGATAATTATCTTCTAAAGAGAATAATGTAGCTTGAATCTGGGTCCTGAATAAGGAAAAACAATATTCCTACCTTTAGATTTCTGTTTGGGTTTGAAACGACTCTTGCAGTTCAGAATCATATAGCCATCTCTGTCCTTCATCTCCTCAAATGTTCTGTGATATTACCTAGAAAATAGTAAAAAGAAAATGGAGACTACTCTTAGCCTTGGATAGTGCTCCAAAAACTCAAAGGAAGTGCCAAAATAGTCAAAATTTACTTGGGTACAGATGTGTAAAACCACTCAGGATGTGTTGGTGAATGACAATGGGTAGACAAGTTAATTTCTGGCTAAAATGTTGCATGTTGCAAGGTAATAGCCTTCCTATTCTGCTCAACAAATGCATTGTGCTCTTTTATGTACCAGTCAGTTCCTAACCAGCACTGGGAACACACAAACAAAAAAGACAAACACATTTCCTACCTTCCTGTCTTATATTCTAAGAATACGAAAAATGAAATAAACCAAATAAACACCAAACAAACAGTGTCTGGTTAGATGGGAGTAAAAATTTTAAATTTACAGAATTTTAAAATAACTGTTTTGCTATTTGGGTATATATCTAACTAGTAGAGCCCAGATTAAAATGGTGAGATGAGGGCCTCCCTGATGGCGCAATGGGTTAAGTCTCAGCACTATGAAGCTGTCTGCAGTCACTGTGGGCGAGTTCCATTCAGGCCAGGGAGCTTCCCACAGGCGCAGCAGACCTCTCCTGTCTCCCCGCTGCTCCCCTCAGCAGTGTATTTCAGTCGATCTGCCTGTTCTGCTCCCCACTCTGTCTCTGGTGAATCCTCTCACCACCCATATACCCCAGTTCTTGTATGCATAAACAAAAAAAAAAAAAAAAGAAAAGGTTGTTACAGCTCCATTAGTTGACTGAAACATGGACCAACAGTGGCCCGTGCTGAGCATTACAAATAATGGCTCTGCCTGGGTTTAATGCAGAGCGAGGGATTCAAAAGCTTGCGGAAATTGGAAAGACACTTAACCTTGTCATTTAAGGCCTATTCACCCACTCTGGGAAGGTCCAGCAGATATCTCTTCAACATTGGGAAGAGCTTCTTTCAAAGAACAAATTGGTGAAAATAAGCACCTTTGAAGAGCTCTGTAATTGCTTCTTTGTGAAGAAAACCTTAGAGCGGGAATGACTAAATGAGGAAACCTATAATAGAGGCAATGCGAGAAATTAGGCCCTTGGGAAGCAGGGGGTGAAGTGGCAGCCCTCACCCACCAAAGGCAGGGTGAGTATGGCCGCTGAGATGGAGAGTGGACCAAACAGCAGAGCAGTCCCCCTCTTACTTCTAGTGTTCCCGGAAGCAAGGTAGATGGGAAACTCCCTCAAATCCTCCTTGATGTGAATACACAGAAAATTCCAAGTTCAAGCGAATTAAAGTCTAACCTGAATCATAGAGTTACAAGCCTTCCCTCACTTCCCAGACTTGACCAGTTCACAGACGCAGAGTCCCTTGGATGAAGGGGAGACTGGATCCACTTGAGGGAAAAACACAGTATGATGGAAACAGAGGCTGTGGAAGGTGGGGGCAGAAACAAGTCAGACCAGTCATCAGCCACCCGGTCACCAGAGGATGCTGGGAATGGGAGACATGATGGGCACCAGAGAGTGCGCTTTTCTATGATAACTCTGCTTCTGCCTGCTTTGTTCCAACTTACATGTGCTCTATCCATGCTCCGTGTGTGCCTGAGCAACGACCGCCTTCCAGCCTTGTGGGGATATTCCGTCGGGGTGTGAGCAGCCCTGTGACCAGCAGGTACCTCTGGAGTGATGAAAGATCAGGCGTGTACGCTAGAGGATCCAGGCGGATCACGCTCTTTGAAGACAGCATAAAAACTGCTCTGAGGCGCCCCTCAGGGAGTCAGCCTAGAGCCCGGTCCTAGAGTTGCCTCTCTCATACTCCTAGTACGAGCTCTGATCAAGTTCCCCTTATTTAACTATCCCCAGTGTCCTCTGGTGGATTCATTCACTAGAAGGCAAAGGGCCCAATCTTGGGGGTCGGGGCCTCTAACAATTTCTTCAAGTCACCCAGGCTTCTTTCCTCACATTCTTCTCCATCTCTGAATATTCACGGTCTGCTCATCACGAGTTACTGTGAAACCTGGTTTCTTCGCTGGTTTCAGCAAGACAGCAAAACACTGATCCATTCAATATAACTCATTCTTCAGTTCGGTAACTTGAATAAAGATCCAGGGAATCACGGACAATTGTACATGACTCAGCATGAATTTATTCCCAGGGGTTTTAGTCTTTGATGGTGATGCAAAGTAAAAAGTGCTAACCATTCTTTGAATATTCTTTCCATGGTCTGCTTCCCAAGGCCAAATGCAGCACCCAAAGCTTACCTCCTGCCTCATCTCTCTTATCTACTACAAGCAGATTTAATAGAATTTAAGATCCTTTCCTTTCTCCCCAGTCTGTTCCTCTGAGGCCTGCTGCTGAATCAGTTACGATGGAGACCACAATTACACCCACAGACTTAGCGGTACCCATCTGTGGGGTCTAGGAACACCATGTAAAAACTCAGTTTATTTTTCAGGCAAATATTCAAGTGACGATAAAGGTCATTTAAAATTTCAGCACTCTGCTCCAGGCGCGGGAGAAGTGCAGAACAAAAGCCACACTCGGTTGGCACTTCCTGCTCTGCCCCGCGCAGAAGAAGGGGCCAGGTCAGGGCAACCCCACCGTGGTGCGCCAAAGCCCTCCAGGCGTGCGAGCCCTGCACCTCCACGCCCCCCCCCCCTGCAGCCGCGCACGCCGAGCCGCCGCTGCCCTCTAGGCACATGCCCCTCGCCGCCCCTGCTGACCTTCAGCTGCATGTGTGTGCCCCACGCTGACCTCCAGTCGCGCGCACGTGCCCTGTGCCGCTGCCCTCCAGGTGCATGTGCTGTGCTGCTGCTGCCCTCCAGGCGCGCGCCCTGCGCAGCCACTGCCCTCCAGCCACGCGTTCCACCATGCCTTCACGCACCTCCACCCTCCAGCCAGGCCGGCCGAGCCACCGCTGACCTCCAGGCGCACGCTCCATGCCACCACTGCCCTCCAGCTGCTCGCGCCACCGCTGCTGCCCTCCAGCCGTGCGCACCACGCTGTGGCAGCTTCCCAGGCGTGTGAGAGGTGCTAGGGTCTGCAAATCCATGGCAGAGCTTGGAACAGCTGGAGACTCCTGGTGGGACCCGAAGTTACGGCTGCCTGAGGCAACACACAGCCACCTGTTCCCACCCCCCTCCCCCACCGTAAAGTGGAGGCGACCTGATGGGGTGAAATCAGAGGTACAGAGGTACAGGGCCGGCCTTGGATGACTCCCCCCCACCAGACCTAACCCTGAAAGCGGTGATAGCCTCTAGTAAACTCTGGAGGAAATAGTGGGAGAGAAAGAACAGGAAGACCTATAGCGAGAATACTAGCAGTGACAGAAAGAAAACTGATGACAGCAGCATCTGACACCTGAAAGGGGACAAAATTCCAGCAGTGGGGCCACCCAAACACCCCAAGACCTCAGGGGCAAGACTACAGAAGACCTCCTAAACTAAACCTACAACTACCATCTCAGCAGGAACCACTAAAAGAAAAAATATTAAAAATTCATCCTCCCTAGCTTACAAGGATCTAGAGCAAAACAGCCACAGACCCCAGTACTGGGGCTCTTGGAACTGAGTGGAGCTAGCACTGGGACCACCAACCACCATGACCACCAGGGGTTTGGCTTAACAGGGCCAGAATTGGTTAGATCACCACTCCTCGACATCCAAGAAGGAGAACCCAAAGAGATGCCTGCCAACACCAGTGCCACAATCTCCCAACACTTACAACAAATCAGAAGACAAACAGGGAGAAGGAGAAATATAAACAACCAAGCAAGTCCTCAAGGAAAGGACATGGAACAAAAAGAAAATCAAGCACCAAAACCCATCAACAATGACACGGAAGAACTTCTCTCTCTGACAGATAAAGAATTTAGAATCATGATTAAGGAAATCATGATAAAGGAAAAGAAAGAATGGAAAAAAACAATTAACGATCTGAAGAAAGAAATCAAGACCCTGAAGAAGGAGAATAAGAGCTTGAAGGAAGAAATAAAGATCTCCGGGAACAGCGATAAAAGCAAAATCGATGAAATGGAAGACCGCATTAGCGACCTCGAAGATGCAAATATTAAAAGAACCAAAAGGGAAAAGGAAATTGAAGCACGAAGGGAAAAGAATGAAAAAAAAATTCAAGATCTATCTGACACCATGAAAAAAGAAACATAAGGGTAATAGGAATTCCAGAAGGAGAGGAGAGAGACCAAGGAGCAGAGAAACTATTTAAGGAGATGAGAGAAGAAAATTTCCCAAGCATGATAATCGGCATACAAGAAGCAAGAAGATCTCCAAATCACCATGATCCCAGACGACCTACACCTAGACATATCATAGTTAAATTCACACAAAAACAGGACAAGGAAAAAATATTGAAGATGGCAAGGGGGAGGAAACAAATAACTTACAAAGGAAAACCAATCAGGATGACATCTGACTTCTCCGAAGAAACGATAAGGGCAAGGAGAGGATGGAGAGACATATTCAACAAACTCCAAGACCATAAATTCCAACCAAGAATACTTTATCCCGCAAAGCTCTCTTTCCTCTATGAAGAAAGGATAAGGATCTTCCCAGACA